>JAVQJG010015599.1:0-28015 GCA_036024015.1 Craterocephalus amniculus | reverse complement strand
ACACAACCCACACAGTAAACACACAAACAATGTTTTTCTGAAGCAGTTCAGCTGATCGGGATTCTTTCTTGGTTCTCCACTTTCGTCCCACAGTATTGATTCAAACAGCTTCAGTGTGTTTGGAGCTGCATTTAAAAGGGACATTTCAAATAAAAATCCCTTTTTGTGTGTGCTGGGGCCAAATATTTGGGTGTGAGCAAATACCTTTGTAGTCAGGTAAGATTTGGTCAACCTGATGAGAGAATCCAATTTCTTGCTGTCGTTTTCTTTTGATTTTTGATTTTTTTTTTACAGTGTGAAGTTGGAGACTCTGTGTTCCTGTTTGTTATAATGAATTGCAGCATAAATAAATACACCTGAAAGCCACAATAACAAATACAAACTGGTGAAATATATGCAACACTTATAAAGCCTGGCCTCTAAAAACTTTAAGTAAACAGAGGAAGGCAGCGCCAGTAAACAGCAGGTTTGTGAAGGAAGCCAGTATGATGGGCAACCCTCCAGCTGGCTGCTGCCTCACCATCTTAGCAGGAATCAGAGCGAACTGTCTATGGACTGCAGATGATGAGGAAAGTGACTATTTGAGAGTAAAAATGTGATGTATTTTTCACTCAGTTTGGTGGAAGTCTGAGCTCTCAGGGTATTTAATGAATTTGTATTTGTATTTCTTTATATATAAAGGAACTGCATATTATCGGATATGAATGAGTATACTGTCTTAGAACATGTTTTAAGGATTAAAGAGTGTAAGGAGATTGAAGAGACTCTGAACGTTGTTGGTCTGAGTGTTTCACTGCTGATTTACTTGGATTTTCACACACAACCATTTCTTGGGTTTACAGAGAATCACAAGAAGAGAAAATATCCAGTGAGTGGCAGCTGTCATGGCCAGAGTATTATGTTGATGTCAGAGGTCAGAGGAGAATGGGCAGACTGGTTGGAGATGATAGAAGGACTACAGGAAGTCACATAACATTTAGTTCTAACTGAGGTGAACACACAACACATCCAACCTTGAAGCAAATGGGCTCCAGCAGCAGAAACCACACCGGGTGCTCCTCCTGTCAGCTAAGAACAGGAAACGGAGGCTACAATTCACACAGACTCACCAGAACTGGACAACAGAAGATGGAAAATGTTGTCTGGACTGACGAGTCTCCCTTTCAGCTCCACATTCAGATAGCTCAGAGTTAGGTGGAAACATCATGAAAGCATGGATCCATTCCGACAGGAATCAATCTTTTTTTGGCACACTTGGGGCCCCTTAGTACCAACACAACATGCTTTAGGCAGCACAAACTACCTGAGTATTGCTGCTGACCATTTCCATCCCTTTCTTAGCACAGTGGAGCATCTTCTGATGCTGATCCAGCAGGATGATGCTTCATGTCACAAAGCTCACATCATCTCCAACATGACCACTGAACTCTAACGGCCTCCACAGCCACCAGAATTCAGTCCAGTACTCCACCTTTGGGATGTGGTGGAACGGGAGATCCTCATCATGGATGTGTAGCTGTCATGTCAATATAGATAAAAAAAATCTCAGAGGAATGTTTCCATCACCTTGTTGGATCCATGACACCGAGAATGAAGGCAGTTCTGAAGGAAAAACAAGAGCTCCAACCTGGTAGTAGCGAAGTGGATCTGATATCTGAAAAGAGGTGTGATGACATATCTGGAATAAATGCAGTCAAACTAATTTTGCAATTCAGGAAAAACTGTGAACAATTTACTTTAATCATTTAACTGTCAGCTCCACTGTTTGGTTTTTCAGTGACTACATCAAATTTTATTAAAAACTTCATCTCAACCACTTGGTTTCAGTGTGTAACATTATAACCATTCAGCTATTATTGCCGAATTATTAACTATTTTATTATTCTATCATTTAATATCAACAAGTGGATTTCAGGCTGCAAGTTTGTTCCCAAACAACACCCCAAAATGTGAAATGGACTTTTTCCTGGAGTCAGACCACCAACAGAAGATTGGTTGGGATTTCCTTTAGTGCCAGTAAAATAAACATGATCACAGTGGAGATCTTTCTTTGGGGATCTTCATGCTTGAAGGGAAGGAAGTTCCAGAGAGTTAGAGAAAAACCCTGTAGTCTTTCACTTTGTCTGCTGCACGACCAGCAGACCCTGATCACATGACCTCAGGGACCTGCTGGGGACACATGGTTGGTGCTGGACCATTCAAAACTATTGAATCATCCCTGCAGAATTACTTCTGGTAGAGCCTCCAACAGAGTAAATAAAGTTCCTGAGAGCATCTTATTCATGTTTTCAAAGATTTTTCCTCCGGTTTGAAATGAAAAAATAAGTTCAAAAAGGCTTTTTTATTTATATTTTACAGTTTTTTCAAAGAATAAAATAAACAAGTTGGCCAGAAGACTTCAGCTACATATTGTATCCATCTTACACAGAAGTGACTGTCCACAACACATAAAAAAAATTCCCATCATTGTTATAAAGACTAAATTAGAGGAGCTCCTATTTTAAGTGATTAACGGACAGATAAGAAGCAGTTCAGCCTGAAACATGACGCGGTCTCAGAGTTCAGAAACAACTTTATGAATGTTCTAAATCTTGTTTATGAATATTTATTGTCAGCAGCTGCTAGCAAGTCAACTTGGACCCACGCTGTTTCCATAGCAACGCAATCCAATAAAACTGCATGTAGCCCGACACTGCCAGCCTTTTAAGTGATGAGCGTCTGATTTGATGGAAGGAAGCGTTCGGTTTGAGAGTTAAAGCTCATCTTACAGGGCTGGATGTTTATCACACACAGAGGAGGACGGTGTGACGACGCCTGTGAGCGGCGCAGCCGTGAAGGTCCCTTCCTTGTTTCTTTATAGTTTCCATCAGTTTCAGTGTTTTCTTGCTACTGCAGAGCTTTTAGTTTGCTTTATTTATAGAAGTCTATGTCAACACTTCTCCTGCATCTGATGATCTTTCAGAGTTTTTCTCTGGAGTTTCTGCTCTTTGACTCATTTTTAGCCGAGTCCTTACCTGGCCTTTTTAGAGGACTGTGTCTTCTCTTTTGTTTGTTTAAGCCACTTAACTCCGACCTATGACTCATTCAAGCATAAATCTGGCTCCTCACTTGAGGGACGAACCAGTGTTTTATCCACCCATAACAGACAACTTAAAATTCACAACACAGAAAATAGGATTTCTGCATCAACAAGGCGATTCCCACGAACAACCTGGCATATCTCAGCACGGTGTGCAGTTTGTCCTTACAATATTTGAATAAACTGGACCAAGTGGAGGACCAAAGAAGAAATGTCAGGACTAAAAAGCTAACAGCAGAAGAACAGGATCTGGAAGTGATGTCCTGAAGAAATAGGAACAAATCCAGTAAAGCCTGGACCTTCAGCTGATCCATCAACTATTGGCTGAAGCCTCATCAGAAACTGTGTCTGAGGAAGGGTGGCTGTCAAGAAGCTGTTCTTGAGGAAGGGGAACAGGGAGAAAAGGCTGAGATACACCACATGCCACTTTTCTTTTATTTAAATTTTTCTCTGCATACTTTTGTAATGCTTTAAATGTTTTATGCAAAGCAGTTGGAATGGTCTTTTACATGAAATGTGCTGTAAAAATAAACTTGCCTTGCGTTGACACAAGATCTGAAAAACAGGTCTGATGCTGGAGAGATGAATCCTCCCCAGAGACCAGACCTCAACATTATTGAAGCAGTGTGGGATCATCTGGACAGAGAAAAGAGCAAAAGGCAGAAAATACCCAAAGAAAAAGCTTTGGAAAGTCCTTCAAGAAGCCTGGAGAACTATTCCTGAAGACTTCTTAAAGGAATGACATAAAGCTCCTCTTGGACTGAACTCTGGTTTTGTCTTATAAATTATATTTACTTTTATGTTTGCTCATGTTTCCTGGAAACACAAAGAAATGAGGGGCTTAAAGATTTACTTCTGAAATCAAACCCCAAACTAATTTCCTGAAAGAAGAGAAAATAACCATGATGTGTACAAAAATTTAAATGAGAATCTGAAATGTTTATTTGCAAATCTAAATGAGCAGAAAAGCGTCTCACAGAAGCAGCTGCTACTAAACACAGTTTTCTTTCATCCCTCACTTTAACATACTTACAGTGTGTGTGTGTGTGTTTGATTCAGATGTGACTGTGCCACCTAAATCATGTAGGCGCTGCAGCTCGGAGTTAGATATCGACACCATGGCAACAACACAAAGCGGTGCGGTTACATAAAGACGATCAGAGACTCAAAGAGAAACGACAAACTGATCAAAAACACATGATGTCTCACCTGAACTGTAAACTGATCCCAGTTCAGTTCAGCATCTTCATTCAGAAACACAAAGATAGCATCAACACATAAAAAAACTAAACAAAACATAATGAAGTCTGGTTATTTGAAAGGCATTCAGAAGCCTAAACGTGAGATTTACTTTAGGCGACATTGTGTCAGTAACCTGCTTCCACTTTTTGTATCACCCAAAGCTTTTCATCTTATTTTCTGAATTCAAACTTGTTATTACCTGTTATTCCAGTTATTCATTTTTATGTAAGCCAGTTGTAATTATACATAATCTTTCTCCTACACACTTCTCATCTCCTACTGTCAGGACATCCAAATGTGCTGTTTGTATGTGTGTGTAGGAGCTGGAGTGGGCCGTTGTTTTTCATCTTCATCCCTTATTATTGTCAAAATGAAAGAAAAAGGGAGATCACGTCAAAGTAGTACAGTGTGTCACAGCATCTACAAAACCAACACAACCCAAAAGCCTTTTTGGTTGTGCCAGCTCTAATGTTTCTGTCTGTGATTTTGCATCTAGAATGAACAACATTTAAGAAATAATTTTACCAGCTGGATGAAATCTGATGCAGAAACATGAACACTGAAAAGATCCAGTTACATTGCATGTGTCCGATAAAGAACTAACCTTTCTAATTCTGTCTTCTTGTGGCTGTGAGGTGGAATATGAAGGAAGATTTGGTGACTTTTATGCTTCAATGTCACTGCAAGATTGTTCATAGCTAGATTTTTGTTGAACTGTTAGACAGAAAGTATCTGCAGATGAATCAATTCCTCATTCAACAGGCACTAATGTAACCCCAAACCTCAGAGGTATGCTGCAGGACATGGCGTCCATTGTTCAGAAAAGGAATTTCCCATTTCTGTCTGTCTGACGACAGTTTTCCACTTTGCCTCAGACAATTTTAACTGAGCTTTGGTTTAGACTCCGGAGAAGACGGGAGCATATGTGGATAGTGTTCACATATCGGCAGCTTCTTTGCACGATATAACTTTAACCTGTGAATGTTGTTACCAGATCATAAACGAGACCACAAACAAGGATTTTCTGAGACTGGAACTGTCTGAGAATGTTATTAGATGGCACTGTGACATTACAGAGCCTCTAAAATCAGGCATTTTTCTCACAAACCAGCAACAGTAAATTAAAGTGTGTGTATATATATAACTTGTCTTTTAATTCTTTTTCTCAAACCTTATTCTTATACAGTTTCAGTTAAAGAGACAGAAACTAGAAGGCATAGTTTTAATTCTATGAATAGAAAAGTGGCATCATGTGTTTGTGTTTGTGTGTGTGCGTGCATTTGTAGATGTGTGTGTATGATTATAAATGTTAAGTAGAAAGCATTTGTAATATTGATCATTTCCAGTCTTATATTTTTAATATTTGCTTTTACATTGTGAAGTACTTTTTATTGCATTTTAATGTATGAAAAAGGGCTATACAAATAAAGTTTGATTTGATTTGATTTGATAATTATACAATCACTAGACCAGCTAATATTTGCTTTTTTTAGGCAGACTTTTTCTTGTAAAACAAAAACACTTTAAGAGATACAGCCTGTAACCATTGCTCTACATACACACAATCACAAATGTAACAGTGGCATTTAGTGGACAGCAACATCTCAACCAGATGAGTCCAACATCTGCTATCGATACAGTTTCGCCATTATTTGTGTATTACACTACTTTGACACCTCTTTAGTCAAAGGGACATTTAAATCTTATGCAGTTGTGTGAATACTGTAAAAAGGACAATGTTTTGTTAGAAATAAAGAAAATATACTTTCAATATCCATGTTATATAAAGGCTGAAATATTGAATTCAATAGAAAGCTTTTTATTTTTAATTTAAAAAGAAGTAAGGCACCTCTATTCATATCAATGGTTATAACCACAGGTGAGAGAGAAACCTATAAATTCACTCTGTACATTTTTCTTGCAGAGTTTGCCGTCAGAAATAGAAGTTAAGTACAAGATAGCAGAGTGCTACACCATCTTGAAACTGGATAAAGATGCCATTGCCGTGCTTGATGGAATTCCATCCAGACAGAGGACTCCAAAGGTGGGCTGCTGCTTTTACACCTGTTAATCAGTTGTTTACATCATGCTTTGTGTACTTACAAAAATGCAATCTGTCTTTATTAAAAAAGAAAAAAAACCCTGTCTGAATAATACTATAATACTGTGTTACTACATCTACAAGTTAAACAAGACTTGTGCATTTATTATTATACAGAAGCTGTTGCAGCAGTACATTTATGAAATTCCACGTTGAAGTCAGATTTCTTGGGGGCATCAGAATCACAATATTTTATTGACTAAATGAAGCATACTACTGGCACCAGTTTGAAATATCCTGATTAATTTTTGTAAATCAATTATATTCAATGAATAAAGTCACAATAAAATAAAAACATTAGTTTCTGTTTGAGGGTTATTTCAGATTTGATTTTGTTCATGTTTCCCTCAGATCAACATGATGCTGGCTAACCTGTACAGGAAAGCCGGTCAGGAGCGTTCTGCTGTGACGAGCTACAAAGAGGTGCTTAGGCAGTGTCCCCTCGCCTTGGATGCAATAATTGGTATGCAGGCCCACAGACACAGTAAACCACCTCACAACATTTAACATTCAGACAATCACAAGCTTACTATGTGAGACCATACAGCTCATAAATTCATTCAAACGAAACACTCCCTGCTGAGCTTTAGCCCTGGTGAGCGCCCACATAGCTCATGGCATTTACATATTAGTACAGAAAGAACATTGGAGGAGCGCATGTCCAGGATCCAGGTTTTAATTTTGGAGGTTTTTCACCATGAAACACTGAAAATTCCTTGTGGAATAAATAAAGTATTTTTCATTTCATTTTAGTTGAACCCTCCATCTTCTGTTATTTCTGTAAATTCATTAATGCTACACACTGAACACAACAGGGAATGTCTCAATATCCACCAACTCTGCATCTTCCTGCATAGTTTCTACCCCTCTCTAATGCTACATTCTCATGTCCTGCATGAATCCAAGACAACAAGTTGGCCCCATCAAGTATCATGGTTGTTATGGGAAGGGCTGGATAGAAGGTGTTTTGCTTTACATTGGGTTTAGTTGATAATAAGCTGGAAATAATTTTTTTGTTTATTATTTTTTATTTCTTCCAGGTCTCCTGTCTCTGTCAGTTAAAGGAGCTGAAGTGGCCTCCATGACCATGGATGTGATCCAGAGCATCCCCAACTTAGACTGGCTGTCTGTCTGGATCAAAGCATATGCCTTCATACATGCAGGAGATAATCAAAGAGCTATCAACACCATTTGGTGAGCAGAGTATATTGAGTAATGAATGTGTACCCATGTACACAGCACTCGTTTTTTGGGGGGAAATGGATAAATGCATTTTATTTAAAAGAAATTGCTGTTTCAGCTCCTTGGAGAAGAAATCTCTTCTGCGTGATAACGTGGACCTCCTGGTGAGCCTGGCAGATGTCTATTTTAGGGCAGGAGACACCAAAAATGCTATTCTGAAATTTGAACAAGCTCAGATGTTGGACCCGTACCTCATCAAAGGTGAGAGGCAGTAAGAAGAGTTTTCTGCCTGTTCTGAGACTTGACAGTTATTGTCAGTATTATGAGCTTACATTTGCTTCAAATCAAAGCAACTCCCCAAAAAATCCTCGGAAACTTGGCGGATACCTTTTTGGTGTTTTAGAAAACTGAGTTCTGTGTTTTGACTTGCAGGAATGGATGTTTATGGCTACCTGATGGCCCGTGAGGGACACCTGGAGGATGTTGAAGTCCTAGGAGGGCGATTATTTAACATATCGGACCAGCATGCTGAACCCTGGGTGATCTCTGGGTGAGTCTAAACGGCCTCCGTTGGTCTTCGTCTGAACCAAGTGCCATTTCATGTAGATGCATAAAACTACTTTATTAATCCTTCCACCCATAACAATACAAACTCTGTGAGTAAGTTATAGTCTTTAAAGTTGTGTGAGTCCTTGAATCTGTGTGTTTTGTTCAGATGCCACAGCTTTTACAGCAAGCGGTACTCCAGGGCGCTCTACCTGGGGGCTAAGGCCATCCAGCTGAACAGTAACAGCGTTCAGGCTCTCCTCCTGAAGGGCGCCGCGCTGAGAAACATGGGCCGAGTTCAGGAAGCCATCATCCATTTCAGAGAGGCCATGCGTTTGGCTCCCTGCCGCCTGGACTGCTATGAAGGCATGTTTGCTTTTAGTTTTGTTCACATGTAGCACCCCTCCGCTCTGCTCACGTTGAAATTAATGTGAACTGATTCACCTGCAGGTCTGATTGATTGTTACCTGGCCTCCAATGGGATTCGAGAAGCCATGGGGATGGCAAACAACATCTATAAGACTCTGGGGGCCAACGCTCAGACTCTCACCATCCTGGCCACAGTGTGTCTGGAGGACCCCGTGACTCAGGAAAAAGCCAAAACCCTGCTGGACAAAGCGCTGGCCCAGAGACCCGATTACACCAAAGCTGTGGTGAAAAAGGCTGAACTGCTCAGTACGTACAGCAACACAGACTTTTAATCACACGCAGAGAAGCAGATGGATTAAATCATGATTTGCTTTTTTTTGTTTGTGAAGATCGGGAACAGAAATACGAGGAGGGGATCGCTCTCCTGCGCAATGCGCTGGCCAACCAAAGCGACTGTGTGCTGCACAGAATGCTGGGAGATTTCCTGGTGGCCGTCAACGATTACCAAGAGGCCATGGACCAGTACAGCATCGCGTTAAGGTAAATATAAGTTGATCTTGGAGTCGATGATCAGTCAGAATGACCTTTTTTTAAAATTAATTTTTAACTCTTCTTCCTTCCTAAGCCTGGATCCTAATGACCAGAAGTCTTTGGAGGGCATGCAGAAGATGGAGAAGGAGGAGAGCCCCGCAGACGCCACCGTGGAGCTGGACGGCGACGACATGGAGGGCAGCGGAGAAGACGGAGATCTGGAGGGCAGCGACAGCGAAGCGGCTCAGTGGGCCGATCAGGAGCAGTGGTTCGGGATGCAGTGACCCGGGGCCGCCGAGGAGCGCTCTGTCAGTGCCACCACCCAGAACACCTGAAGCCTTCAGCCATCCTGGTGGTCCGACAGGAAGAGGTGGCCCCCGGGGGTCTAGCTGCTCCTTAATCCTCACATGATGATGAGGATAACTCTTAAGTGACTTACAGACTGCACATCTATAACGGGAGGATAAACTTTGTGGTGCAGCTGCAAAGAGACTCTAGTTCTTTCTTTCTGAAATGCAGAGGTCAAGCCAAACACCCGACATTCATCGCTCTGCCGACATCATCGGCTTCGTTTTGAGGACACCTGACGCTTATTTACTTGCATTATTATTTACTTATTTACTTATCAGTGACACTCTAGCGCAGTTATAAACCCAGAGACAATAAAGACACCTTGATTCTTCTCTCCACAGTGAGAAATTTCAGGGAAAATTTCAGTATTTTTTTATCATATTCTTCTCATATTTCCACACCTCTTAGCTGCCGAGCAGCTCAGCATACAACACAACGTTTAATGGGCTCTGCACTGTACCGACAACTTCTGCTGCAAGTAAATAAGCAGCAAAGCAGCAGGATTTTAACCCTCATTACCTGGTTTGCTACTGGGAGATTTATTTGTTCGAGCCTGACCTGATTTCACCAGTGCCACAGGAGGAGAAAATACAGCGAATATGCCAGAATTTAGTGTCAGAAAGGTGAACTAGATGTCTGAACAAGCGATGTTGTTCAGTGTCTGGAGCAGCTTCTAGCGTGTCATCTTCAGTTGTCATGAGCGTGTTGTGTAGCGCACATGCTCACTTCATGTGTTGAGACTGAATTTAAAAAAAGCAATGATCAACTCATTGAATTGTAAAGTTTTACTTAACAGTCTCAAATCAAATGTTTAGTATTTTGTACATATTTAAAAACATGTATAATAAAATTAAGGATGCTCCGCGTAAATGCATGTAGCTCTCCAGTTTGTCTCACAAGGTTTTACACAGGACCTGAGGAAGCTACTGGATGTTTTTAGTCTCATACTTTGGGGTAAAATCTGGACATTTGTCTCAGGTTTAACATAAAATAAAAAAAGGTGGCCTGTTTAAACGGTATATTCCAGAACAATCAAAATAATTTTATCAGTTCTTAAATACTATAAATGTCCTGAAATTAACGTGGAATGTGTTTTTTTTTCATTAATTGATGAATCCCGTCTCACACACATGCAGAGGCATTCATGTGGTTCAGGTGTGTCGGACCGGACTCGGGCACCCCTGCCACAGGATTTTTATAGGGAAAGAAGCTGCTTAAGAAGCTAATTAAATGCATTTGATTGATTTAATTACCAGTAATGTAAGAACTTGTATAAAATCAGAAGTTTTGTTTCGTTTACTGGTTTTGGGCATTCAGGTGTGTAAACGCAAAACCAAGGAGGAAAAAAATCAGATGGAAAAATCTTCGGACACCCATGTATTTGTTAAAAAAATCTAATCCATTCCAGTCCATTTTCTCTTAGCACATCTAAATAAGAACGTTGCACCAAAGCACTGTTCAACGTACACAAAAGATAGAATATAATGCATACAAAAGAATAAAAAAAACAAAACAATACATGTTCAAAATAGTTAATTAAGAATCACTTTTAGGTCTTCAAATGCAGTTTTTTATTTACAGCCACAGCAAAAACACTAAACAAAACCTGAAAAAAGCATTTTAAATTCTTTAATTTGATAATATATGGGATTATGTACATTTCTAAGGGTGTCCGAAAAACTTTTTTCCACCATTGTAGTCAACCAATCACAAGACAGCAACTTAGACCGGTCACAAAGATGTGGAGCCAGGTGACCTGCTGAAGTTGAAATTGAGCATCAGAATAAGATTTAGGTGACTTTGAAGGTGGCGGGTTTGAAGTCTGAGCGTTTCAGAAACGGCTGATCTGCTGGACGTTCACATACAACCTTCTTAGCATTTACAAAGAATAGTCTGAAGAAGAGAAACTATCCAGGGAGCAGCTGTTGCCGGATCAACAAGTCGATGTCAGAAGAGAACGGGCAGATTGGTAGAGGATGATAGGAAGTCAAAGAATGCAGAATACCATCTCTGAATGTACAACACGTCCACCCTTGAAGCAGATGGGCTCCAGTCGCGGAGGACCACACCAGCTGTCTGCTGTCAGCTACACTTCAGACTCCAAAACTGGATAATAAGCTGGAAAAACATGGTAGGCTCTGATGAGTCTCCATTCAGACAGAAGGGCCAGAATTAGATGGAAACAACATGGAAGCCCGGATCCATCCTGCCTTGTGCCAACCATCCAGACTGCAGGTGGTGTAATGGTGTGAGGACCCTTTGCACATAATGGACCCCTTAAACACCACAGCCTACCGGAGTATTGGTACTGACCATGTCCACCCCTTTATAACCACAGCGGCCCATGTTCTGCAGGCTAATGCACATCAGCCTGACAAGTACGGCAATTAATCACATCTTGATAAAGAAAACCTTGGAAGTGTTGACTTTTTTCCCCATAATTGCACCACCAGCATCTACATGTAACCTTTTGCTGCTGTTAAAATAACGTCATTTAAAAGTTCAATGGTAAAAAGTAGAAATAATCTCAGTGACACCAAGATAAATTGAGTAAACTTCTCATGTATGACAGTTTTATTTACCTGAAACGGTTCATGTGATACATTGTACAATCATCTGAAAATACAGTACAGCAGTTTGGCAAAAAAAAAAAAAAAAAAAAGCCAGTGGAGGGACTGCCTGCCGATCTTATAGTCAAGCATACTCATCACTGCACGTCCGCCATTCCAGACATGGCAAAATCTTCTCCAAACATGTTGCACATCTCAGTGCAAAGCCAAAATTTAAAAAAAAAGAAGAAAATAAACAAGTTAGGTTTTTAAATATCCCATAAAAGTATTTCCTTAGGAAAAATGAACTGTTTTTGAGCTTATTTCTACTCTTTGACCAATGTCTAATCTACTATTTACCAATACTTTACACTGTTTGTTAGAGAAGTCTGGTAAAACAGATGGCTGACTAAGTGGACATGCAACATGGAATTGTGTACAACAGACAGTACGCTGCACTTCGATCGTAGCCTACGTAGACGGCACAAGACTTGTTTCATCTAAAGGCTCTTCATGCAGGAGGATGGAAGGACTGATGAGGTGCGACTGGCTGTTTCTGTCAGACGTTCGTTTATGGCCATTCTACAATAATGTATGAGCTTAATGAGCCCATGTCACCGTATCACATCGTAGCATGCAGTTCTTGTAAGATGTGCTGCCCAAAACACACATGCACACCACAAAACAAAACCCAAAGTTTCCGGAAGAAATTAAGAGGAGAGATGGGCTTACTTGGCCTTTGCTGCAAGGAAACGAGAGAGAGAAAGAGAGGAGGAAACAAACAAAATGAATATCAGAAAAAAAAACACGCTAAAGTATCGTCTGATAAGTAAATAAGTTAAAATCATCTAGCTGAAGCAATAAAAGGGCCATGCTACAGTATGGACAAGCAGCAGACTAATGTAACTCCACTGCAGGCTGGGCTGTAGTGGTTCATGGGCACTTTAATGTCATCATCATTTCTGACAGATGTCAGACTGCAAATCTACAATAAAAAACAATCTAACCAGCACCAGCGACAATAAACCTCATCAAAACACGGTTCCTATTTCTACTCTGTGTGGAACTGGCACTTGGCGGCACTTAAAGGCATTTCAAAACTAAATCTCATCTTTCGCTCCGGTACCATAAACTTCTTCTCCTAAACCTTAATATAAATATAAGGAGTTGTCGACAGAGTGAAAAGCTGCACAACCACATGAAGATGAGAGCGTGCTGGTAGTTGGCATGCAGTTTAACGTGTACTCACTCTGCAGGTAAACACGTGGAAGGCAAAGGAAGAGACAATAATTAGTTTTTTAACTAAAAAAAATAATGATAAAAAAGGAAAAAAATAAAAGAAAAAAGGAAATGCACAGCACTCACTGGCCTGGCGTTGATGAAGCAGGTATCCAGAAATGCTAAAACCACACTTTAGTAAACTAGTGTAAATGTATGGAGCAACAAATAAAGTTTACATTGACTCTACCGTGTGTGCTATGTACAGATATACAAACTCATTTGATAACGAGCCGTGTCAGCCTCACTTCTTTAACCGCTCATGTTGTCCTCAGCTTTTAAGACTAACAGCTTCCTGGTGTTTTTTTTTCTTTTTCTTTTTACATATTCAAGTACAGTATGTGCATATTTTACATACATTACAAAGATTGCCGTTTTTAAGATGTAAAATTAAGAAGAAAAAAACACTGAATCTAAAGAAAAACTGAACTTAAATGTTTTCTCTTCAAGTACATATATTTAACAGGCTGTATCAAAAACTGCTCTGAATCAAACAGGTAATAATAAGTCATTGTCCTCTCTTCCCTCAGATAACAGAGGAAAAGAAAATGTTTGCTAAAGAAAAACAAAACACTGTGTGAGAGTTTGGTCTATACTGCAAAACAAATTGGTGCTTACCTCAACTCTTTGAATCATGATCTACCGAATAGTGTTCAGACGGATGGGTGATACTAACAGCACCGAGGTAGCTGTGCTCTGCCTAATGCAGAAAAGAATTAGCAATGAAGAAGACGCATGGAGCTCAAAAAATAACTAGAGATTCATTTTGGGACAAATATATTCAAGTCTATGCTCTCAGGTTAGTATCGTACTGTTCGGTGTATCGCTCTCATCCCCAAATCCCCCGCCCCAAAATGATAAAATATTAATATCATAAAATATTGTAAATTCTCTGTACAGCTAAACACATGTCTACATTTCTCTAACTATTCACAATTGGTCAAACTGGAGAGATGCGTGATGATAAAACAATGCAACTTAGATGAAATATCAGTCATTTAAATATGACTGAATGACCCCCACCACCCCAAACCCCCAAAAATACGGAAATCAGTGAAAATGTAAATAGATCTGATAGTGGTTGTCAGTGTCGATGGCAAATTATTCCATGTTAATGTAATCACGTTAGATGTGTGTGTTAATGTCCACTTCACACTGGTGCGTGGGGAGGGTCGGTGCTGGAGTCAGTCAGGGCCACAAGATGGCAGACACGTTAGTGTCGGTGCTGTAGATCCACAGCACCAGGGGCAGGCTGATGGCCACGAACGGCCAGGAGATGCCCTCGGCGCATGCAGACAGGGAGCCGCCTTTGCTGGTCGGCTCCTCCAGCTTATTACCAAGTTCCAAGTAGTTCCTGGCCAAAAACTTTAGCAACTCATCCAGCAGGATGACGGGCAGGGAGATCTTCAGCACCATCATCCACTGGGTGGTGTCCAGAGGCGTGATCTGGAAGATGACCTGGGAGAGAACACGGCTGCATCGTCAATCTGTCCAACGGTATTTCTACAGATACTTAAAGGGAAATTTCGTTTTTTTTAAACCTGGAGTTTGTTTTCATCTTTCCTTTCTTACATGTGAGTGATGGAGAAAGGAATTTTCAAGATCGCTCCAGTATTACCCGGGCAGGCAGCGAGCAGCCCAGCGAATGAGAAGTATCGGGCAACTGCTCTGCGTCTAAGTTAGCCCTAAAAACGGCTTTTTTCCACATTGAAGTGCTCTGATAAGTCCAAACGAGTGTCCTACAACGTACTAGGTGTTTTGACCTGAGTTATTGCAGGATTATCCTGAAAACACCGGTGTGAGATTTTGATCCAGACACTAAACGATAGCAATCGCCAGGTAATACTGATACTTTCGTTCATTTTTCCTCTCTAGTACGTTGTAGGACACTCGTTTGGACTACAGTGTGGAAACAAAGCAGGTTTTTAGGGCAAACTTATACGCGGGGCCAGATGCTTCATACTTTTTAGCTTCATGCCCGGCTAAATACTGGAGCTATCTTCAAAATTCTCCATCACTGACATGTATGAAAGGAAAGATGAAAACAGACCTCAGGTTTTAAAAAAAGCACAATTCCCCTTTAACTGTTATGTAATAAAAGGCATACTAGACCACTAGAGGGCAGAAAATCCAACAGCACAACTCAAACTGTCTTCCAGCTTTTTTTGAGTTTGGCCGGTGTCATTAGTTCATTGCTGTTGGTAAAACTCACCGGGAGAGGCTCCACGTAGAGGATGAGGAAGTGGAGAGACATGGAGAGGCAGATGGCTCCCAGCAGCCAGATATTCTCCCATGGAGGCATCCGCAGCAGCGACTGGTTCTCTGACAGACTAACGACAACAACAACACAAAGTCAGTTAACCAGCGAGAGGATATTTCTTTTTTCTTTGACCTTTTTACCCAGCTTAAGACCTGATTTTATTATTTTAGTTCTTAATCAGGTGATATTTATCCATTTTCAATTGTTTTATTGTGCTTTAATTTGAGATTTCACATGGTTTTATTGCTTCATATCCTTTATTCACCTGTTCAGAGCATTGCACATCTCAATAGTGACGAGCACGGAGAGGGCCATGGTCATCGGGTAGGGTGACTCAAACACGTGGCAGTCCAAGCCGTCAAACTCTGGGTTGTCTGGTCCGCACTGGAGGAAGTGGCTCTGTGTGGAGGAAGCAAAAGAAGTGAGGGTATAAAAAAAAAAGAGCTGCGAGTAGCTGAATGCAGTTTCCTCAGACAGGCAGACCCACCAGCTGGTACAGTGTGATCTGTGGGCCGTCCTCAGAGAGAGTGAACCACCAGGCGGCAGCTCCCACAGTGGCGGCGCCCACGTAACCTGCAAGCAGACGGCAGAACGACACAACAAGGGGCGTGAAGGCAGACGAAAGGCTCCTGTCATCCTTTCATCCCTGTCCCGCATCAGCTCACCTCCAATGGCCAGGTATCTGAAGAAGAGCCAGCCGGAGATCAGAGGCTCCTTTGCGTTGCGAGGTGGCTTTTCCATGATGTCCAGATCTGGCGGGTTGAAGCCGAGGGCGGTGGCAGGGAGCCCGTCTGTCACCAGGTTCACCCAAAGCAGCTGAACCGGGATCAGAGCCTCTGGGAAGCCCAGAGCAGCGGTGAGGAAGATGCTGACAGGAAGAATAACCCAGAGACAGCCTCAAGTAACTTCAAAACATACAATTTATTTATCTTTAATACTTTAAACTTATCCCAGATCAAAATTTTCTACTTGAAGGATAAGTTCTTTTTTTTTTCAACCTGGAGCTTTTTTCTATCATGAAATACGATCATTTACTCACCTAGATAATTTTGGTGTAATTTGAACTCCTTCGGGAGACATTTAGATCCACTCGTGATCAGAGTACATCTAATATAATGGGAGGGAATGGGGCCAGCTCGCGCAGCCTCTAAATAAGGCCATTTCTGCCACAAAACTCCTTCATTTCACCAATGAGTTGTAATGAATCGCTGGTCCGATCCCTTTATGAACTCCATGTAGCTCAGAATTGCTTTTTGTGGCGATTCGTCTTTATTTACTGCCATTAACTTTGAGTAAGGACTTCGATGACGTCACTTCCAGGACACATCACAGCACCTGTAATGGCTGTAAATAACGACGGATTGGAACAAGAGTAGCAACTCCAAGCCGCATGGAGCTCACAGAGGGATCGGACCAGCGATTCAGAACAAAACATGGTGAAATTAAGGAGTTTTGTGGCGTTCATTCCCATTACATTTGATGTACGCTGATCACGAGTGGACATAAATGTCTCTTGAAGGAGTTCGAGTTACATTTCATGCTAGAAAATGGGCCCAGGTTGAAAAAAAAACAAAAACAAAACTTCTCCTTTAATGCACCATGGAGGCTTTTTTCCAGCTTCATCTGGGAGACACTCACCAGACAACCTCACCCACGTTGGAGGAGATGAGGTATCTGATGAACTGCTTCATATTATTGTAAATGGCTCTGCCCTCTTCCACAGCCGCCACGATGGAGGAGAAGTTGTCATCGGCGAGGACCATCTCCGAGGCAGACTTGGCCACGGCCGTGCCGGAGCCCATAGCGATGCCGATCTCTGCCTTCTTTAGGGCGGGCGCGTCGTTCACTCCGTCTCCCGTCTGCGGACAGACGTTTAGTTAAACAGGCAAATGTCCAGGCATGGATTTAAACCACAACGATGGATGTGAGACACCCACCATCGCAGTAATCTCATCGAATCCTTGCAGGAACTCCACAATCTTTGACTTGTGGGAGGGTTCGACGCGGGCGAAGCAGCGCGCGTGAGTCACCGCCTCCCGCTGGGCGTAGGGCGTCAGCTCGTCGAACTCGCGGCCGGTGAAGGCCATGCGCTCCACGTCGTCGTCCTCGGCCAGGATGCCGATGCGGCGGCAGATGGCCACGGCTGTGCCCTTGTTGTCCCCGGTGATCATGATGACGCGGATGCCGGCCTGGCGGCACAGCTTGATGGAGGCGGCCACCTCCTGCCTGGGAGGGTCCAGCATGCCCACGCAGCCGACGAAGGTGAGGTCGGACTGGGCGTGGAGAAACGGATACGTGACCGAACGTCAGCAAACAGCCAGTTTGGATCAAAAACACGAATATGATACAGGTGCGACCCGTAAAATTAGAATATGCTGAATAAGTACATTTTCATAACTAAACTTCACAGATTAAATGTGTTATGTATACGTGCATTTCATCTGGATGTTCGATTTTCTGAGGTAGTATCTGTAACTTAACTTCAAAGATTGAATGTACGCAAACAGACAAATAGGATGCAAATCAATATATTTCCGCTGTTTTTGTTCATATTTTGCTGATAAATGATTTGCACCTTCAGAAAACCTCAAATTAAAAAACTATAAAATTTTGCATATTTCTTAAAATCAATAAAAAATTTATTTTATATAAAAAAAAAATGTCAAGCATCTGAAAGTAAAACCTTGCATCTGTACTTAGTACATAAAATCTATTGGTTTCACCTTTTATATTGAATTGCCTGAATAAAACTACTTTTCCAGAATATTCTAATTTTCTGGGAAGGGATGTCACGATTATCGATTTTCTAGCTATGATTATTGTTTGAGAAATAATCATGATTTTATGATTATCACTATTATTTTAATTTCACAACGCTGCAAAAAGGATAAAATAACAGGAAAACTCCTCTTCTGTTAAGTTCTATTTGTATGTTGATGTCAAGAAAACAGAATATGCCAATAAAAGTACCATTAAAATTCCCATCGGAACGGAGTAAAAATCCCCTCTGCTCTGGTAAAAATAATAATAATTTAAAAAAAGTTAGTATTATATCAATAAATATGTTAATATGAAACGATAAAAATAAAATTTGAGCTTCAGGATTTCATTGATGACAATCAAACTACATTTACATTATTAAATGACAATATTTAGGAAGCTTTACAATTATTAATTGTAGCTTCTACCACGATTAATCGTGAAAATTAATCATCGTGACATCCCTATGTCCGGGTAGCACCTGTATAAACATAAAAATCTCACCTCGTACTCGGCGAACTTGGCAGCGTCGGAGAGAACCATGTCCTCCATTTTGGGCGGGTTGTCCCGCGTAGCCAGAGCCAGGCAGCGCAGCGTGTCCCGGCCGGTCCCGTACTCACGGATAACAGACAGGATCTTTTCCTTGATGCCTTGGGTCAGGGGAACTTTGCTGTTGCCCACTCTGGCATGAGTGCATCTGTCAATAACGCCCTCCGGGGCGCCCTGTGAGGTAAAAACAGAGAAAATTCAGTATTCACTTTGTGTCTGATGCCACCTGGAAAGCTGCAGAGCTTTGTCTCACCTTCACAAACATTTTGCCTATGGAGGAGCGGGACTTGTTGGGGGAGCAGTAGACAGACATGGACTTCCTGTCTCTGGAGAACTCCAGGGTGCACTCCTTCTTCATCAGCTGTTTGATCACCTGCTCCGGCCAAAGAGGAAAACTTGCTGAGAGGGAACAGCGGGGATGTGCAAGGCGTGCAAGCGAGGAGGGAAGTGTCACTCACCGAGTTGCAGGCGTTGGCTCTGTCAATCTTAGACAGGCTGTGGACCTCGGTGTCAAACACATTCATCTTCTCCACCAGACAGGTCAGCGCCGTCTCTGTGGCTTCGCCGACCTTCTCGTACACACCTTTCACCTGGCACATCAAAACCATGAAAGGTTACCACATTTACTATAGAAGCCAGTAAAAAAGAAGAGGAAAAAAGACAGATTCATGTCTCAACCTGAGGTTTGATAAAAAGAAAAGAGACAAAAGGGAGATGAAAAAAACTAAATGTTACTAATTATAAAGATCTTTTGATGTTTATTTATTTTATGTCTTTTCTTCAGTAAAAGCAAAGAATTAATAAAAATAAACTACACGATTACACATCTAAAAAGCTCTACATCAGGGATGTTAAATGTTCGGCCCAGGGGCCGATAGAAGAATTTAATAAAGTTAAGTGCAATTTTCTAATTTGACCATTTGAATTTGCATTTTTCATGTTTACATTGATAAAACAGGAGGACAGCTTGTTATGTTTTTTTATACTTTTCATAGATTTAATTTCAGGAAGTCTGATGGGGGTCATTTTGTGGACAGGACTAATAGAAACATGCAGAAATGTGCATCTAAAATAACTTGCGAGTACCTGGAATTACAGTGTGTTTGAGTCCCTGACACCTGCGATTAGATTTTGTAACTCTGTTGTGCTATAATGTATGTAGAAATCATAAACTTTGGCAAAATACTGTTGAAACTGAACATGTTTGTCTTGAGAAATTTCAGGATGTTCATGATGATTTCTAAAAGTATAATTAAATGCAAATGTGTGCACTTCTTTTTACTAAAATAAAGGAATGAAGATTTTGTTATTTTCAGGTTGGTATGCTCTTATTTTACTGGTCTTGTCTATTTGACATTAAAATTTGCCGTATCTGGCCACTGAAATAAATAAGCATGACACTCCTGAATAAAAAAAAAAAAAAAAAACACTTTTAGTGCACAAAGTTTGCATGAGCATTACAGACCTCGTTGAAGTCCAGAGAGGAGTCATTACACAGAGCACAGATGGTGGCCAGTTCAACCAAAGCATCATACTGGGAGCTTTTTACTGGTTTTCCTTCATAGTACCTGAGGAGAAGTACACAGATTGTTTATATGTAATATAAAAACAAACCACATACTTATTTCACAAATCAGCATAATATTTAGCCTTCTTCCCGTTATCTGGGAGCAGAGTAAGTACTCACACTTCTCCCTCTGGAGCGTAAGTAGAACCTGTGATGTTGAACTCTGACAGAGAACAGCTGTCGCCTTCAGTTTTATTGATAACGAACATCTGGAAATGAAAAGAGCAGCAGGGACGGAGATGAGTAGGATCTGCTCCGGAGGGAAAAACCCTTGAAAGCGGACATCAATTCATCATGTCAGTGATTGCAAATGACTGCCGGCTTCTTCACCGACACAGCAGGTGGCAGCACAAACTGCTGCAAGCCGAGGTGAACCTGCGTAGTGAAAGCCTGCAGTGTTACAAAGTGTGTCTCTGATAGGGCCGGGCTGGGTGGCGCTCTGCCTCATGTGAGAAAGGGGTGTTGAGTTTCTCCTCATAAGTAAACACAGGAGTCTGCCAGGAAGCCTGAAGAAGGTGCAGCACCAGTACCAGGCCCGGTTTCCCAGGAAGCTTTCACTGCTGCACACCCACACATCCAGGGATTGGTCATATTCAAAACATGCATGAAAACAATTAGTCATATCCTCCTCACGCTGCCAGTGAAATATGAATCCCTCATTTAGATCTGAAGATAATGGGACTTCATCGCTCACTGCTTTGTGCTTGGAAAGGCAGATAAACACTAAGAACTCAGTGTAAACACCACAAAACATGAAGATGGGCAGCTTGGCTGTGCTAGAGCTATACACCAGTTTTATTCCTGCAGCCATTTTTGTTACGTGTGCTCTATATTTACTAAGCACAATCAAGTTTTATATGCATGTATTTAAATTATATGATTTATTTTTTTTAACAGGGACAATGCACAACACTTCATTAACCTCATTTGACAACAAAAAGGAGATATGCAGGTGCCAGTTTCTAGCAGTTAAAAGGCAGCTTGTACAACTGTAGATTAGATTGTAAAATCTGAGTAAAATCAAAAAATGCTGAATGTCTTTTTTATGTGGGGCCACGTTTCAGTGGGGTGCCGCTTACATGTACATGTAGATAAAAGGAACTATAGGCTGCTGCTTTGCAGCCAGTTATGCAACAGCAGCAGGGCAAGTCATCCGACAGCTCGGTGAAGATTAGAGGAACAGCAGCATGTCAGTGTTGTTAAACAGCCTGGGTGCCTGATCAAAAGGAAAACCTGACTCCAAACACTTGCAGAGAATTAGCATTTTCACTGACTCCCACAGTTACAGTCGAACTTCTGAGACTTTATTCAAACATCGGACAGCGATGCACTAAGAGAGTGTGTGCAGGTGTGCGTATGTGAATATATGAGGCTTACTCTGCAGACGGACATCTGGTTGGTGGTCAGGGTACCAGTCTTGTCAGAGCAGATGACAGAGGTGCATCCCAGCGTCTCCACAGAGGGCAGGCTGCGGACAATAGCGTTCTTCTTGGCCATTCGACGAGTTCCCAGAGCCAGGCAGGTGGTGATCACAGCAGGGAGACCCTCAGGGATGGCAGCTACAGCCAGCGCCACGGCAATCTTGAAGTAGTAAACTGCCCCGCGGATCCAGGAGCCGCCGTGGACGGGGTCATTGAAGTGCCCGATGTTGATGATCCACACGGCGATGCAGATAACGGAGATGACTTTGGACAGCTGCTCGCCAAATTCATCCAGCTTCTGCTGCAGGGGCGTCTTCTCCTGCTCCGTGGCCGCCATCTCGTCACGGATCTTACCGATTTCCGTATTCACGCCGGTGGCCACGACGATTCCCACAGCCTTCCCCGCTGCAATGTTGGTACCCTGAAATGATGCACGATCAAAATGCATCTATCAGCATCACATCTTCCAGCACAGAAAATAAGCAACAAACTAGAAGTCACAGGGGAAAATGAAGTTTAGCTCACCGAGAAAAGCATGTTCTTCTTGTCTTGATTGACAGCTCTTGGGTCGGGCACAGGGTCGGTGTGTTTGATGACGGACACAGATTCACCTACAAAGATAACAGAGTGGATCAAGATGAATGAGTGGGTCTGTGTGGAGCGTGGCCGGCTATCTGCACTGAGGTAATCATGTTGGTGGACTGATCTTTCCAACAAAAGTTCCCATTCATGCTCAGATGTGTTCACTGGGAGCAGCATCAGGCTCTGCATCCAACCCCGAATGTCATGTGTGTTTAATCCAATTATTCAGATGGCTTTTAATAAATGCTTTTAAACAAAAGTATTAAGATAAAATTAAGTTTAAGATGGAAGTATACTTGAAATAAAAAGTTTGTATTGACCTGGTGGGTGAGTGAGATTTTTACCAGTTTTTCAGCATAAAATATGTAAAAAGCACATATTTCAAACATAAAAGTGGAGCTTGTCATTTAAAACAAGCATGCTGACTGGAAAAACTGCAAATAAAGCAAAAATGTAAGAAGTTCTTGGCATTGCACAGCAGACAAGTCGTACCTGTCAGGATGGACTGGTCCACCCTCAAAGTCGTTGACTTGATTGAACAGATCCGGATGTCGGCAGGCACTTTGTCTCCAACTATAACCAAACACATCCGCAGTCATGAGAAAACGCATCAACAAACACAAACCAGAAGACAGAAAAATCATCTGGAAATGATGCTGAATAAAAGGCAGTGACAGAGAGCTCATGCTGAAACAGAGCAAAAACAAACAACATCACATATGTACTCATAATAATCTTTCAGGCTACATGGTTATCTCACATTAACACACATATATTCCCTGTTCTGTTAAGTACAGTCTTTGTGTGGACGGGCCAAATGGAGATCTAACAGATGATATTCATACTTTATGCAGACTCCAGCTCAGCGTTCGTGTGAACTGAACTACTGAATTACAGCTCGCTACAAAGACGGTTTTTGTGCAACCCAGGGGCAAAACATAGCTGCAATCACTATCAAGAAAAACAAGGAAAACCAAAGAAAGAGGAGGAAATGAAGGACTCATGAGCCATAAAAGGCCTGTCTCAAAAGGAAAAGTCCAATTTGGGTGCATTGGAATTGCTGTGACCCAATTCAGCCTCCAAATGGTACATAAAGGGGGTGGAAACTGGGGAAATGGCTCAGAGTATGGCACAGATCCGTGGGCGTAGTCTACATATAGGCCCACCTAGTTAAAAATGTAAATTGTGTCAGACTGTTACAAAAGAATTACAAGAATATTATGTAGTAATAATCCAGGGAACGGCGCCAACTTGGCTAACATCCAGAACTCAAATCTAACTAATCATCAACACAGAGCTAAATCTTTAAATCCTGCACAGGAAAAAACATTCGATTAAATGTCCTGAACCTGGCTAAATGTGACCCGTGTAGGGATCTGAAACCAGCCGTGCTGTGGCTCCGGGGAAGCGAGGAGAAAATAGCAACGGGATAAACTACGCATAAAACCAAAAATGGAAATGGGCTTTGATAAGTTGGTTTATCAGGTTTACATGTAACTTCATGACGGCAGCTGCTTCCTCATCACTGATACAGCAGGAGAAAAACAGGATGAAGGAGAAAGGTCCTGCTCCTCGACAACACTTAAAATAAAAGTCACCATGCAAGCAAGTTAAATAATGGCTGCAAACGTTCTTCCATAAACCCCACTTCATGTAGAGCTTTGTTATAATGATGTGGATCTCAGCCCTTTTATACAGGCCGTGTTGACGTCTCACCATGAGACACAACCCCGTGTGAAGCTAAATGATCAGCAGTTCGTTAAATGTCCTGACAGAAACTGATGGGTCAGCAGCACCGGCCACTGAAGGCAGACAGCTCCTCTGCACCTGAATCCAAAAACTCTGATTCAAATGAAGCTTCGCTTCTAAGAAAAACTCATGAGTGGACCGACACAGGCAGAAAAAATTATAAATCATGGATTCGTCATCATATGGCTGTATATTCATTTCTCTAAAAGACAAATGAGGTAAAAATGAGAGCTTTTGTAACAAATACATAATCTATAAGATGGGAGCAAAAATCTGCGTTTTCTTAACATTTCACCCAAGATGTGTGCGTCACACTCCGAACTCTTGCACCAAGTCATTACCTTTGAGAAAAACAACTTCTTAGAAGAAGCGGAGCCATGAAACACGACTGAAAGGACAAACTTCTATCAGCAGTTCCTGCTTTTGTTCACATGCAAATAAACTGATGCACATTGTTAAACTGAGACACTGTTAAAAACTGAAGCTGGCTCAAGGTGATGAAAGGTATAAATCATCTGTCCTGTCAACATCCCACTCGGTAGCAATACAACCATCTTCCCTGGCGAGACTATTTTTTCCCGTCCTTGCCTGCAAACGGGTCATACGCTTTTCACGGGGAGCTAAACTCACACCTGGTGACACGCTGCATCTGATGTGCTGGCCAAAAGGGCCTTTTAAACATATCTTTAAACAGCAGGTGAGGTGGAAACTGAGCTGGAGCTGCCAGCTGATGGTGGCACCTAAACCGGACTCCTCAGAGTCGACCACACCGGTGCATCTGCTGATGGCAGCTGAACAAAGCACCGACCTCCCGTCATGTTGAGTGTCAGTTCACAACGATCGACAGGCAAAGCATCCACAGCTTTCCAAAACCTCTCCTACCTATTAACTCCCCAGCTGAATTAACTGTGTGCAACTATACAAATACTTGGTAATGATATCAGCAAACAGATAAAACAAACATGCCACTGCTTCCTCTTCTCAGCCCAGTATAGCTTTCCCTCTAGCAGTTATCAGCCGGTGAAACAAACCATGTGATCCTGAAAAGTCAATAGACAAGAACTGAGAAAACAGAACTTGCATCTCCATTTCTGTTTCGCGTTTACTTACTCCTGAAAGTGCATAAAAAAGTTATGAATTTAGGATACAGGCCTTTTGTTTCTACTAGAAACCGTGTCCGCACAGAATTTGTGTTTAATAAAATCAATATTTACAACAGCTGACTATTTTTCATGACTCCCGGATGCAAGGCTGTCATTAATGTAAGCATGGCAACTGAACTGTGAAGCTGGCCTATGATCGATGATCGTGTATGTAATAGCCAAGTCTGCTGTCTCCCTGAGAGCAACAGCAGGCTACCTCTAAAACAACCCACAAGAAGATAAAGTGGACATGTTTGGCCATGATACACGGCGGGTGGAAACCAAACAGGATATCAGTGCAAACACCTCATACCAGCTGGTAAACATGGTAGTGGAGGGCAGATGGTTTGGGCTTGATTTGAACCTTTTTGTTATCGAGTCAACCATGAGCTTTTTTGTGTTTTAGAGTCAAAAGTTAAATCATCTGTCCAGCAACCAACCGGTTCATAGTACAGGATCACAATTCCACACAGCAGCAAATCTACTGTAGTGAAGGGAAAAAAATAATAATAATCAAGGCCCTGCAGTGGTCCAAGCCTGATAAAAGTAGAATTATAAATCAATGTATTTGGAAAATGTAATGTCCTCTAAATGTCCAAATAAAATTTATAAATCAGCTGCATCCATGCCAGTTATTAAAATCCCACCGCTGACCACTTATGAGCAGATTAAGTGGGGACATGTGCTGACAAAAGGTCAGAACTGCACATTCCTCTCATGTCTCAAGTTCACCCGGTGCACGTGTGGCTCCTCGCTGAAACTTTCCGGGGCACCAACCTGACAAGGCTGCAGATCATCCATAACCAACCAGACAGCATAGCATGGATTCCCACCAGTCAACACAAGACAAAAGCGCTAACGAGGCCGGAGACGTGCGCTGGTTGAGCCGTCAGTCTCCATAAATGTGTGATCCTGCTTTAGTGAGTACTTCACCTTTATAACTCTATATGTTAAAGGCAGCGTATCACATGCATGTTTAATGAAGAGTCCTACACGTGCAAACTGAGCCTAACTGTTTCAGCAAACCCCTCTGCCTGCACTTTAGCACATGTGAGCTTATGTTTCTAAAATCTGCCCTCCTAGCTGGCAAACTGAAACCATTTCTCTCAGTCTTGCTGACACAGTATCAGGAGCCTTTACTGAAAGACTCAGTGACAACGGATGCTTGCCAGACCACATGAAATGCCACATACTATCCATGGTGTCTGGAATCTCGGTGGTGGGCGCGGGTGCTGATGGCTACGGTTGCTGTGCACAGAGCATGCCGGGGTGGGACGGTTATCGACAAAGCGCTTCCCTATAAGGCCATCTCTCTCTCTAGTACAAAAGGAAAAGACAAGAGATCCTCCCCTCATGCCCCCCCCCCTCTTCTCAATCGCTGCCAGACTCCACAAACTCACAAGCTGCAGAGAACAAACCCACTAAGCTCTCCTGCTCCGATGAAAGACCAACATCCAAAACTGTAAGCCCCTGACACCAAACTGTAAACTGGAAGTAAACAAAGCGCTGCGTTATGACAGGAGCTTAAATCCAGCCATAGGAGCTCCTGACCTTCGCGTTCTGTACAGCATCCTTCATTTTTAGGGTTTAATTAATGCCCTTTATCAAATCTGAGCTGTTGTCATTTGTACATCATTAAAACAACTGTCTGTCTAAATGCATTACTAATCATATGCTAATTAGGAGAAAACCCAGCTCAGAGCTTTAGCTCCTTTAATCTGACAACAACGAGCTTAAAATGCATCACGAAACCACACACAGGGAACCAATTTGTTCATAAAAGCCTGAAATGCCATTAAGCAGAATATTTCTCCATCGCATTAAGCAGATTTCTTGGACGCGAGGCTGCGAAGTGATCGGGGCGAGAGAAGAAAGCGTGGCTGAAACATGCGGCAGCACCCTGACAGAGAGCAGCGCAGACTGGCTGCTGTATATTCTCCTCACAGGGGGCTCATCTCTGCGTCCTCTATCTCGGCTCGGCAGCCACGGGGCCAGCATCTGCGTCATCGCGCTCATCCTCTGCATGGCAAGGGGTCACTTTGAAGCTTGTGGAAAATATTATTCATAAAAAAGAAACCCTGAGCGGAGTCACTGCAGAAGATATTTGGAGGATTTAGGAAGTAAGTAGAGCTGATGAGGTTGTCCCGGCTGCAGGATGAAACATTCATTTACTGCCTGTCGCTGTGCTCTTTTGGGTAAGCCTCATGCTGCTGACAGCAAGGCCTCTTGCTGCCTTCAACAAGAGCCTTTTTTTCCTCTTTTTTAACCCGGGCCAAATATTAAAGCTCTCCACATTCAGCTTCTTTTGCACCGTAAAATCCAAACCATCATGATCAGCACTGTCCAACTTACCGAAGCTAAACAGGACATAAAAACGAGTAAACTTGAAATCTTCGCACATTTATGCTTCATTTGTCCTTGTCAAGGTTAACCGAGAATCTCAGCGAAGCAACGTTCCCCTGAGCAGGCAGGGAGGGGCACGGATAGAGGGGGCAGACACCTGTCATCTTCATGACTGTCAGTACGTCTATAAATAATGCATTCCATAATCTAAACGGCCTACGACGGTTAAAAATAAAACCTACCACTATGCACAGAAAATCTATGCATCACTTCGGTGGCTTAAGGTCAAACAGAGTATCAAGATAAGCGCTCGTGTTTTAAGGACTTCGGCGTTCCACAACATGCCGGTTTCCAATCATCCCTCTGCAGAATTATCTAAGCAAGTCCAGCTGGGGATGGGGGGAGGGGGGGGGG
>JAVQJG010015590.1:0-35563 GCA_036024015.1 Craterocephalus amniculus | reverse complement strand
AGAGAGTGAAAAACAGGGGGGGGCTGAAGGAGAGGTTCGGTGGAGAGGAGAGAGTGGTGGGAACGGGGTGAGAGACCAAGAGTGTAAAAAGAGGACTGGAAGAGTGTAGGTAGAGATATGTATATCTCCTTCTACAGTGTATGTAGAAGGAGTTATACAATCAAGACATTTCATCACTGAGATCTGCTGAGAGGGGACAAAAATGTTAATAATGGCAGCATGACATTTCATCCGCAGAGATCTGCTGAGAGAGGAGAAAACATGTTAATGATGGCAGCATTGTCATGTTTATACATGAGAGATGAGGATGAAAAGTGCCCTGAGACATCCCTCAGCAGCCTAAGCCTATGGCAGCATAACTAAGGGATGGCTAGCCACCCCTAACTATAGGATTTATCAAAAAGGAAGGTTTTAAGTCTGATCTTAAAGGTAGAGAGTGTGTCTGCCTCACGACATCCCTGAACACCTCAACACCACATCCCTGAAAGTTGTGGGATAATATGAGAAGACTCAAAAACTAATTCTAGAATACAGTAAACTCTAGCTTCAAAAGGTCTTTTCAAGCAGTATTACATCTTCCCAGGTGCAGTAACAGAATTTTGACATAACTGGATGACCACAAGATTCAACTATCTAAATTCACTTGTACTTTTAAGGTGGACAGGGCATGCTGGAAACCCTTTTCTCTCACTTTGAGGAAAAAATAAATAAAGTCAAAATAATTAAAATGCCAGCTCACAATTATGACTGCAAACTTTATAATTATACCTTTGAATCACTTAATTATGAGAAACCATGTGGGAATTTGTGTTGGACATTGGCCTCCACAGTTTCCTCCAGAGGGCAGTATGGTGATGTACAGCCACCTCATGACAGGCTCTGAGTTCAAACTTCACATGGACCTGCCATGCAGGAAGGCATGCAATCATGTAATTATTTCTGACTGCTTTTTCTTTTGCTGTTATCTCAACTAAATTCTCGAAATAAGGAGCACCTTGAGGATCTCTTTGTTTCTTTGATATTTTTCCCATCCATCTGCATACACATGGTTTTTCCACAGTTTTCCCTTATTTAATCAAAGGACTGCGTGGTAAGGTAATATTCCACTATTTCACTGTTAAAAATCCTATCGTGTCCCATAAATTTATGATTCATAGTCTAAATATAACTGAACTTTTAATTTGTCATGAGATCCAACGTTAGTCCTTGAAGTGGCAATCAGAAGTGTAGTAAAAATCGATTAAGTAAAAGTAACATTTCTAAAATCTTACTGGTTGAGTGTGATTTTGTGTTTGATCATGTTTTAAACATTTGTTGGATACTGTGTAAAAATAATTAATTTGTTGAGTGAGAGTAGGCTGTTGTGGTAAATGTATGCTCACAAACTGAGCAGCAGGGGGCGATGTAAAATCAGACATTTCAGACAACAAGGGTTTTCAGATCTAATTTTATTTCTCTAAAATGCGTAGTTCCCTTGTTAGTATAAACTTTTAAGCATAGCAAACAATTTCACACTTACTGTTAACTTTATTCAACAATTTAAATTTCATATTTTACACCTCAATATAACTATGCACAGTTTTTGTTGCAATAATATTAGGAAAACAAGCTTTTAAAATAAACTACTTCTTAAAATGGTAAAAAAAAAAAAGAAAGAAAGAAAGAAAAATGTTTGTCCCAATAATTCAGCAGCTGAAAAATAATTTAGTCATACATCTGTTTCTTACTTGTGTCTATTAACATACTCAGTCTTTCAATTACACTGCCATTTAGATCCTGGCTTTTCAATCACAACCATTATGAATAAAAAGACACACTAAATTGCTGCTCTTTTCTCCATCAGTGTCTTGAGATTCACTACAAGATTTCACAAATCAAACTTCCCTGGCCATTCTTTAATAATATCAACAGGCTGTGGGATTCATACTATAGGTAATAATTCAGACATCTCAGTCTTATAACATTTGATCATCCCTATTTATGGATAATGAACAATGATCTAGCTGAGACCCAACTGGGTAGTCTGGTCTACATCTATATTATCCCCCCTTCATAGCAACTCTCATTCCTTGAACCCTTTTTAAAAAAAGTCTGCTGCCTCTCATTCCATCAACTTCCCATAATATCCCTTAAGAATAAATCACAATTAAACAAAATAAAATACACACCCTTCATCTGTGTTATTTGTTTAATAAAATTTAAGAATTTACATATATTTGCAGCAAAACTAAGGAGACTGTAGCGTGCCTAAATGGCAGCTAGAAGCAAAGATATCCAGTGACGAGTATACATTTAGTGACAGCCCAGGCACTTGTTGAATGTGACCTGTGCTAAAAAGATAGCATTTCTTTCTGGCTATAGTGAGCAGAGGTATTTGGCACAACCTCACTGACACTTTGCAACAGCAAACTGTGGCTTGGCTTAAATAGATCCAGAATGATCTATTTTATTTTTTTAACTCCAACAAGATTACAAGATCACATTGTTTCTCGTTTTAAATATGATGTACATAAGATAAAAGGCACTAATTTCTTGTTCAAAATATTTTGTTTAAAGATGATAATCTATATCCACTTCTACTGCCAAGTTCAAGCAACATACATCCTCAGTTTTAATCCCATAGTCAGAACTGCAGCTGTTCATTTCAAGTTATAAAGAATAATTCCGTACAGGCCCCAAATCGTATGGTTTACATCTAAATTAGTAGACGAGATCTCCTGAAGCCTTACACAAACCTCCCCCAGGACAGGCATATTGTTGATGATGAAGTACAGTAAATGATATAATATATACCCTATTGTCATGCAATTAGATGTATAAGCAACAATGTTAGCGTGGCAAGGAAAAAATTGCAATACGCAAGTACTTGTAGGTGTTTCCAGTATTCACTCCTGTTTTTAAAAATCATTTAAACCTCTTAACACTTTTGACAAGTCATCTAATGTTAACTGTTGAAGTTTAAGGTTGGATTATTCATGTTGGCCAGCTTTTTAAAAAGATTTCCCAGTTGTTTTTTTATGAATTGATAAGATAATTCATCTGAACACTGAAGAAATATAAGGTTTAGAATACTTTTAACATTTTAATCTCCTTTAATTCTGATGTAACAGCACTGAAAATGAGAAATTGCAACTGTCCATGTCCACAATCAACTAGTGGTAGTAATTTATTGCCGTTCAGATTGCTCCTGGTCTCCAAACGCGGGCCTGGACGCCTCCTTTGGTGGCAACAAAATGTGGTTTAGGTGCCTGAACTGGGTTGGATTTAACTGGGGGCAAAGAAGATAGGATGCTGAGCTCAGGAGCGCTCTGGAACTGCTTGGCTGTCTGAAGCCCAGAAGTGTAAGATACTGGAACATAGGGTGTTGGGACTGCAGGGGGTACAGGGTTTGGAACAGAGGGTGAAGAGAATTTAGGGAGGCTGGGAAACCCTACTGCTTGTGTGGGAGGTAAAGTAGGGATTGGAGCACTAACTGGTGCTGGAGTAGGATTGAAAGCAGCAGGCGGTGGGGAGGTCATACCAGAATGATTTATACGCTCTCCAAGAGTCGTGGCTGAGCGAGATGCAATGACTTTGGGGGCCAGAGAAGGAGCAGACATGGGTGTAGGTGTGGAAAATCGTTTGATTTCATAGACACGGGCTGTCTTGAGTGGTATCTGCCGAGGAGAGGTCAATGAGCTGCCTACCATCGTTGTTGTGTAATTATTTTGCTGGGCCTGGTATGAAGGCATGGCTGATAGATTAGTTGCACTGCCTCCATAGTTGAACATGGCAGAGTTGAGCTGATAGGGCTGCCTTCTCATGAAATCCAGAGCCTTGATGCCCTCTCTTTGAGATCCTCCTCTACCCCTGCTGTCTGGCATATTTGTATCTCTTTGAGGCCCTGTTGGGATAGTGGGAGCCAAGAGTGGGTTGTACCCAATTGGTGGAGGTGCACGGACATTTGGGGAGTATTTCCACTGAGAGGGCAGGGAAGTGTTTAAGGAGGGTTCATGGAGTTGGGCTTCATTGTGAAATGTTACCTCCTGCTGGTAAGGGGTCTCAGGTGGGGTGTCTACAACGTACATTCCCATGCGACTCTGCCTTCGGGCAAATAGTTGGGCTCCCTTCCCTCCAGCCTGAATAATCTGTGGAGCCTCGTGTATGACCCGAGGTTTAGGTGCAACTGGAGGAGGTCCCCTTCCTATGCCAGCCTCACCACTCCTCTCTTCCTGTGCATCATCATAAATGGCTTCATCAGGTTGTGTAGCATGGTTGTGTCTGATAGACCTGTCATCCAGGTTCTGCACCATTGACAACAGATCTGGATTGGGGGAGTTCTTTTTCACATCTGGTATACTGAACATAGGTTTAGGTTTGCCACTGCGCCTCCGAGACTCCAGTAGGATTCCCGTGCGGCTTGCTTGACCAGGAACAGGAGTTGAAGCCACAGCTTCAGGCTGGGAAACCAGTGTCACTTGACCTACAGGTCGCATGGAAAACTGTGATGGTGGTGGTGGTGGTGGCTGAGCACCTGGGACTTGAGGTGGAGGCACTAGGACAACTGAGTCAACTGGGCCTGAAATCTGAGATATAGGTGGAACAGATACTGAAACCACTGGTGCCTGTGGAACTGGTGGTATTGGCACAGATATTGGGGTCACAGATGCATATGGAGCATTATGAACGGCAGTTTTTGCTGATGGTGGCTGCATTGTCTCTGCAGAGGTAGAAATGACTGATGGGTGAAAGGTAACACAAGCTTCTGGTGTTACAGCCACAGGACCCTGAGGGATGGAGTATGGTGGAGAAAATACTGGTGGAGGACCAGATACAAGCTGTGATGTTGCTGTTGTTGCATTGTTGGAAAGTTCACAGGCAGTGGAGAATGGTGGTGGCATGGCTGAGGCAGGACGCTGGTTTCGCTTTCTGACAGCTGGCTTGAAGGTGACGGGCGCAGTTGCGGCTCGAATGCTGATAAACCCAGGAGTAAAAGGACGTGCTGTTCGATTTAGGACATTACTTGCTGGTAGTTCTGGTAATGGTGTTTCCACTGGTGGTGCTGGACTGGCCAAAACAGTAACTGAGGCAGTGGGTGGTTTGGATGCCACAGGTTGCGGAGACATGACCATGCTAACTGTGCTAACTGCAGAATAGGATAGATCTCCGTTAGGCATTCCCTGGACTGTATCAGCTGGAGTTTGAGACAACCCGAACTGTGCAGATGCAGGGCCAGGTGGTGGTATCTGCTGAGTTTGGAGGTTTGATTGAACTTGGGCTTGCATTTCTTGATGGAGTGGATGCATCTGAGACTGCCCCTGTGCTTGAGATTGTGAGGGAGCTGGAGGTTGTGCTGCTTCTACCTTTTTGGCATGCTCAGCTACCCTTTTTCTCTGCTGCTCAAACAAGTGGGCACCCTTTCCTGTAGTGTCACTTAAACCTGGACTTGGAGCATCCTCTACTCCATCCCCACGACCTTCTGTGCCTGCTGTTGCCCTCTTCTCAAGCTTATCCAGGTAGTCACTATCCCATGTTGGGTCTGGAGCTGCCGAAAAGCCATCCTCATCAAACTCAGACTCACTGCCAGGAAATATCCCATCCTCTTCTTGTGAGTCCTGGCACCTGTCCTCATCAACACTACCAAAGCTGGTGAGGGTGTACTTCTTGGAACGCTGTCTTCTCTTCTTAAACATCAACACCCCCTTGGAGTGAGGGTTGGGAGCATCTGTCAGCAAAGATGCAATTGTTCGACACTTGCTTTTGGCTTCCTTAACTTGCTTATCTTGCTGTGTATCCCCTCGGTTAAGTTCTGTAGGGCATGAAAGTCACAGTTATTAGGATTTTGCAGCAGTGTAACATAAGCAATCAGAAATTTCCAAAACAATTTACCTAAAAAACAAGAACTGACTCTGACTTCAGAAACTAAGCCTGTCCCAACCATCATTTATTCAGTAGGCTTCCATCTCGCAGCAGCATCACTTCCGGAAAAATTCCTGGCAAGTCTTGAGCTTCTCAAATTAGCTGGAGTGCCGGATAAATTTGCACATTATTAGGCTTATGTACTCTAACATGTATCTGAAATGAAAATATTTGCAAGCTAGTGGAAAGTTGCAAGATATAGGTTACTGCAAGAAGAACTTCAAAGGCTGCCACCACATATCCTTTAATTTGGTACGTTACTAAACAGATTATCATTTGAAACCAAATTCTGTTCCACCACTATAAACTGTCATGTGAATGGAGTTCTTAATTTGTCTAGGACAAGGTTCCCAAGTAGAACATTAGATTGTTAAACTTGCATGCTGTGATGGCAAGGGGATTAGAGGAGTAAATTCATTTAAGCTATTAAAGCAGCCTGATGACTTCTAAATGCTCCGCTATGTCCTTTCCAAGGGCTTATTAAGCATGATGGACAGGATTACTAGTTGGTGGAAAGAATGCTTGGTCAGTGACAGTGTTATGTACCTTGTCGCATCAATGCGTTGTTGTGACACTGGTTCATTACCGGTTCTACCCTTTCTTCAAAGTTGGTGAAAACATTGGTGAGAACACTTCATGAACACAAGCAATCTTCTCAGTGACCATTTTGCATCTTAATGCATCTTAATCAATCCACTACTGGTGCATTTCCTTAAAATAAAAGACTTCCTCCATAAAAGCACATCTGTCATTGTGGTGACAACTAACCAATCTCATATAAAGTCTTGGAATACAAATGTGTGTTAGAGAGCACAGAGAGCAAGAAAAGCAAAGTATATGTAAGTCTCTTCTTTGCAGCTTGACTCCTGAAAGCAGCTGCAGATGCTTTTTGTGGCCCACAGATTGATTGCAGGGGTTTTTACACGCAAAACGTATGGCAAATATAGTACCATACTTACAATACTTAAACAGATTTATGTTGTGCCTACATTAATTCAACAATAGAAAACACAAGAACATAGGTAAGTAAAGAATGTCATATTAAAAGGTTTACAGAGATGTTATAGATTGAGATTTCAGAATTAGATCAGTATTTCTGTCTTACAGGGAATATATTTGTTCAGTTTCTAAAAAACATTGATAATAACCTGTATTTAGCAACTTTATTAGGATGCCTTTATAGAGAATGAATATTGTAAACATGCATTTCCAAATTGTTTTAAAACAGTCATTGAATCGAATTCATGGAGGTTTTCTTTAGAAATAAAGAGTGAAAAAAACTAATTGTTTCAGGAGACAGTTTTATCCTGCTATAGAGTTGTTGAATTAATACCAAAGCTTTTAAAAGTACTGAAGTTTTTGGACTGGCACATGAAGCTATATTTTTATACTGAGAGCTTATATTCTTTAGTATCACTGAAGAGTAGATAGGCTGATCCTCAGAAAAGTGTTTTTCCTCAGAAAAGCACATGGCACAAAGAAATTAGGTAGATAAAATAATGTAAGTGCTTAATGAAGAATAAATACAAAGAACAACAGAAAAAGATGTACATTTGTATCTGATATGTGACATCAGATATGTTTTCAATTTGCTTCCTCTCAAATCAGGATTTGGTGTTTTTAAGTAACGGTTGTGGAATTCATGGGAAATACAAATCCATAATGGGCCTCCTCAGCTGTACTTACTAGCTTGCTTGGCCTTTTCCATATAGGTTGTTGTAAGCTCTTCATCTATGGGTTTGTTCACAGGACCCACCATGGGCACAAGCTGGCTACGGGAGCTCAGCATCAAAGCCTCCTTTGCCCTCTCAGGGGAAACCAGTGGCACATTGGCTGGTTCCAGAAAGCCACTATCCTCCTCTTGTCCTCCATCTCGTGGACCCTGGTCATCTGCTGAGGAGATGATGGAGGAAGTCTCAGTGGATGTCTGGGAGGACCATATTCCTGGACCAGGAGGTTGATAAATCACCTCTTTTCTTGCAACCCCTGGCAGGCCCCCTTTTCCATCTCCATCTCTCCCATGTCCATCTAACAAACGAGGGAAAACCTGTGCATCCGGAGCACTGTCGTAGCCACTCATCTCCGATGTCTCACCACCCTCTGGAGATGTCCGTCCTGTTGGTTTTCCAGGGTTTGAATTGCTTGGGCTGCGGCGCTTCTGACGTCGCTGTCTCTCATAACCTGCCACATCTGCGTCACTATCAGTCTCTCCATAGTAAGCCTCACTACCAGGCGGGGATGTCAAACCACTGGTTAGAGAGGAGCGGCTACGATGGACCTCACGGACAGGCGTTTGGTGGGGGTGTGTTGGTGACATGGCTCTGAGAGCAGCACGGTACTCTTTGTCTATACGGGGTGATGGCGCACGGGTGACAAGCACTACAGACTGGAAAGCAGCAGGTGCCCTGTAAACAATTAAAGAGTTTAGAATAGCCATGATTTCATTTTGAGTTGATTTGAAAAACATGATGTTTACTTTTAGACATTATATTCCAGTTTATCTGGGCAATATGATGTTTAGGCTCTGTAAGTTATGAGTATTACATTTCATTTATCATTGCAATGGGTAGATGATGCTTAGAATTAACAACAGTGTAGTTCTTTGGGTTCCTCTGACCTTTTGACACGGATGTTTAATACCCCAGGGGAGCTGTCAATGAGGTTCATGGCTTGGGCGTGGGAAAGCAGTCCGCATGGCTGTTCATTGATGGATACCAGCTCATCAGCTTCTCGGAGCCCAGCCCTGCATGCTTTGCTACGTTTTCGTACCTGTAAAAGAAAATAAGTTACACAGATTTGAGGGTTAATGCATTAAAGGAAAGCATGCATTCTTTGTTTTTTTGGGGGGGGGCAAGTTCAGAACAACTCTGCAGTCTTTCATGACATATCCAGATGTTATACTGAATGCATAATGCCATTATTTTTTTAGAGCTATGATGTACCGGGTAGTCTTTTTCCTACGTGGTTTCTTCCAAAATTGGTATTTTCTGGGAATCCTTTGATAAAACCAGACAGAGCTATGCCCCTGTCTTGTCTTGGTTTGAGATAGTAACTGACAGAGAGCTGATTTTGTCCTGAAAGCTTGATCTTGCTGTGGACACATGCCACATATTACAGCTCAAGTGGGCTACTCATACGCACTTAAACAGGGAAATGCCAGCCAACAGCCATCTTCATGTGATGCCTGAGCTGGTGGCATTTTGCCTACCTTAAATTGTCTCGAGTCTGTGCAAGGCACAGTAACACTTTGAATTGTAAATACAAAACAGGATTTTCAAAGGCAAGATTGCAAGGTTGACGATGCTTCATAAGGTCATGTATCAAATGGGTATAATATGAGACATGTTGCATTGATTGCCCTAATTGGTTTTCTTTCCAGCTATTCTGGTTTGCATGTAATGAAATCCCATGTGTCCATTTAGCTAAGCCTTTCAAAGTGGCCTGTGTCTGTGGCACAGGATGTCAAGTTATTCGTTCAATCACTCACCTTGTGGTCGCAAGTCATAACAGTTATAATACCCTTACATGCCTACTCACATAGACTGCATGGACTGATAACAAAAATACACACAGAGGCATATAAATAAACACACAGATGCAGGTTCAAACCACAAACATAGATCTGACCCATTGGCTCTTTCAGTGAAGTTCAGCTCCACCTGTTAGGAACGATATCGTACAAGACCTGACAAGATAACGCCTCCCGTCTCTCAGGGGTTAAGGAGCATGCAGTTTTGGACGGTCAGAGAGAAACAGCTGCCCATCACTATAAAGGTGACCTGTTACCAGCTTGTGTTGCACATGTCAAAATAGCATTATTATTGAAAAAAAAATCATAATTTATTTGCTTAATATACAGTAGTTTATGAGAAGGCTTATATTGCAGACAGAGGAGTCTAAATGTGAGATTTATTTGAAAATCTCACTCAAGAGAATACTGGTTGGCATTTATACTTGTAGAGTTTTTAAAAGAACAGTAGGAAATATAACAAGGTTTAAACATTAAGATTTCCTTTTTAAGTGAGACCACACTAGCTAATTTAATTCTTTAAAAGTAGGCAGCAAGTTAAAGATTGGTGACTGTTTAAGATTTGAAACAAGGCTGATTTTCAGTCTCCAAGATTAAACACCTTGGCTCAACCAGAGATCTACTTTTCAACTATAAATAGCCACCTGGAAAAGTACTTCTGCTCAGTCAACCATTTTTAAAAGGGTTTGTGTATTCGTGAGCATAATGTGAGTGCAAGTGACATAATACCTGAACTAACGTCCAAAATTAAGATTTTTGGGTTAAACAATGCTAATAATTGAAAAAACTAAATCCTTAATAGATGTATTTTATTAAAATGTATTTTCTTTAAACATGGACGTTTTGAATGAGGGGCGACCAATGACTGTAGCTTTATCTTTATTAATATCAAACACGGATATGAAGTCTCCTCTGGTATTATCTATCAGAGGGATCTTTTTTTAAAGCTGAATGTAACTATTATAAGCTTTCTTTTTGTACAATGTAAAAGAAACGTCCAGAATGACGTTTGGACAGCTTCTGTTGAGCCAAATTCTTTCATATAGGGAATTTGCATTTGAAATGTAAATTGAGCTAAGCAGCTCCATATCAGCACTCCAAGCTTTCACAATCTCTTTGCATTTAGTGAACTCCTTTCCTCAAAGCAATATTATTTCTAGAATTCTTAAAAAAAATAGAAATGAGTTTTAAAACATTTATGATTACCTTTGTGGTTTCCACTGTTACAGTGAAAGAAATCTAAGGTAACCAGTAAGCTTGAACATGACCCACTATGGCTAAAATGACTAGTTTATACAAACAGTCTTATATGTGATGTGTAAAGAATCCATAAGTTTCACACAAAAAAGAAAGATTAATAAGAAGTTTGTTCTCCAGAATTAATTATCTCGTTCCTCAAGCCATTGAGGAAAACAAGTGTCATCATCACATACAAACCAAGAAACGAGAAAGAAATTAGATTTCTGGGTCAGCATCACTTTAGTTTCACTAGGACTCAGCTTTATGTTTTAAATGGGAGTGGGCAACATCCAGCAGGGTTGCCTTACATTCCCAGCTTGCTGTACTTGAAGTTTAAAGTTCATCAAATGAATCATCAGTACTCTTCTGCATTAAACTCTTCTTAAAACAAGACTATGACTCATCCATAGGCCCTGAACCAAACTGTACAGCAGCCAATGTTCCATTTCAGTTTTGCTCACAGTTCCATAAATCGCTAGCTGACATATCCCAGTTAATGTTTCACATTACAGTATTAAGTGAGAAAACGTTTATTTTTCACTTTTCCCCCCAAAAGACACATTTCTGGCTTCAGTACGACATGCTGTGATACGGCTTACCTTGGCCACCTGGAGTGGTTTCTGATGCTCCACACCTCCCTGCAGACGAAACCCCCATGGCGCTCCACCGGACAATGTAATGATCACCTCCTCAGCAACCATTGTTCTGTGTTTTCTTTAGTTTTTCTTCTTTTTCTTGGATATTTTCCGTTATTCTTTGATTTATATGTTTTATTTGAGGGCCCCCCCTCAGTTCATTGGCTCCATGGTTAGCAGTCAGGCCCCCTTAACAGAGCTCTGACCTGCTTCGCCTGGCACACAATCCGGACGCTGACTTCCCTCTGAGCTCCAAGGCTAAAACTCACACCTGTACACACACATGCACACACACCAACCCATACGCAGAGTTGCACAGCCATCATAGCCAAAGGAAGGGGAGAGAGGAAGAGAAATATGATGGGAGGGGGCGTCTGTGTCTGCTTACACTGAGGAATGTTTGCCCCAAATGACCAAGGGGAAGGTCCAGCTCAACACTTGTCCTGTCACTCAGACCTATGCTACTGGGTTGTTGATAGCCCCTCCAAAAATAGGACATCACCACCTTTGCTGCTCTGCCTGCTCCTCTGCAGAACATGCAAAGTTAACATTCAGAACATCCTAATGGCTGTTTTATATCTGATACTGAGGTCATTAGTAATCTTCAGCCATAGCCAAACTCAGATCTCACAACTGGGACTTGCTACGGTAGAAATCACCAATCCTGGTTAATTACTTTCACATACTTTTTAAATTACGCTAATGGGTGTTAAAATAAATCAGGGATTCAGACAATGTTTGGACAGAGTTTGGTGGTGGGTTTTTTGACCACCAAGACTGATCCTGGCAGCTTCTCTGGATTTAGAAAACATTTCAGATTGTCATCATAGAGCCTTTCAAATGCGTTTTCTGCAGTCTTTTGATATGTATCCTCGCTTTCATATTATACGTATAAAGATTTTAGCAAGACTTTAAGAAATGTTGAATGAATGTCAAATACTTAGGCATACAGAGGACCCATGACTACCTGTAAAAAGTACCCCTCTAAAAGTCAAGAAACAAATATTCCAAAGGAAATAGCACTGTAGCTAGATAGAGATCCCACAACACTTTATCACAATGTGATCCCTTACTTATACCCAATTAAAAACATTTAATCATTAACAGCTGTGCAAAGTCTGAACAGAGGTTTAACATGCAAAGAGACACACAAGCATAGTAGTTTAATGCTCACGTAAAACCATGCTAGCACACTCTAAAAATATGCAGATGCAAGCAGGTACAGTGTTCACCACCTCAGTTCAGTGTTTCCATGCACCTCTCACACAATCCAAACAAATTTCAAGATGTATCTTTACACTTCTAGTTTGTGTTATTGATTAAATAGTTTAAGAGCAGGGAAGCACTTAGTCAACGATAACTGAAGTAGTTGATCTTTGACACATTTGGTGTCTGGTTGCAACCAGACTATTTTGGAAAATAAGGTCTCTCTCCATTATTTTCTGATCTACTTTAAAGCAGTTAAGTAAGTGAAAAAAAGATAAAAAATCTCAGTGGACATAAAAGTTTTTGAAATGGGATGTTTTAATTTGAGAAATTGTTAGGCCTTTAGAACCCTCGATGAAGGCTACACTGCTGCAGGAGGTTACCAATGATAGCTGGTCCCTTTGGCAGCCTTGCTCTGCAGCTGTCTCCAGATCTCAGGATAGTAACTGAGATCAGTCCTGTCACAGGCAGTCAGAGAAAAATGCCGTCCTCTCCTCCTGTAGACAGAGTAATATCTAACAAAAAAAATGCATTTTAAATTAGTTGTAAAACAAAGGGATCTATAGAAGGATTAATTGTTTAATTTGTGCTTACAAAAGGAACAGTGGTGTTTAAGACCGATGTAGCAAAAATATAGTTATAGCATCATGGATCCAGTTATACCAGTTACCCCCTCTAGTGGTGAAAAAAAGTATTTTTATTGCCTCTCTTCATTATTTCTTGGGTAGCCTAATTGTGAAACAAAACTTAACATTATATCCCTGAATTTTGTCTTTTATGATATTTTAGCCCATTCTTTGAGTGATTTTAACTGTCTCTTCACATTTTATGTTTGCATAAAAGTTTTAACTTTATTTGTCCTTATTGTATTACATTGCCTCATCTCAATAGTTAAACACTTATTCTAAATTGCCATGTACATCATACATCATTTTCAGCAGCTGTGATTTCGGAAAATTACCCACAGAAATTTCTGCTTGCAGAGTAGTGAGAAAGATATGGATGAAAAAGCAAATATATCATAGCAGTTTTCTTTTTCTGTCTGTCTTTTTTTCTCTAGCTGAAGCAATACAATGCACTGTTTCCTACACTAGCTGTTTCCTGCCATTTAAAAAAAACACTGTATTGCAGATCCCTTAATTTAACAAGCCCATGAAAAGTAAAACAAAGTTCTGCCTAGTCATTTTGCTAAAGAAAGAGGCTTTCTGTCTTGAAGAGATGAAAGAAAAAATGGTCAGAAATCATATGTAGCAGTCTGACAGTAGTTGTACTTTCAATTGAAGGCTCCAAAATATATCCTTGATTAGGTTTTTCTTTTTACTTTTTTTTTTTAATTAAATGTCTATTTTTTATGCTCAGATTCTAGAGGATGAAAGAACAACAAATTGAAATTATACTGATGGCTTGGACAAGTTTTAAACATTTTTTAAAAATAAAAATGGGTGTCAAAATTAAAATGTTTTTGTATGATCCACCCTGGATTGTGCTGTTGCAAAAAAATGGATACAAGTGGAGAGCAGAAGTGCAGAAAGGCCATGAGGATTATTGCTTAAACTCAGGAAAAGGAGAGAGCAGATTGTTTTTCTAAAGAAGGGAGAACTCTTACCGTAAGTGAGGAGAAGGCTTTCTCCCTCTCATGTCCCCCCTGTTAATTAGTTTGCATGTAACTATCTCCACTTTCAAGGCTTTCTTTTTCACTGTTTTCATTAGTATCTTATTTTCTGTATTCCTTTTAGTGTTAGTTCTGATTGCAAATATTCCGTTACATCTGGGATTTAAGCACACATTTTATGTCATTGCAAATTTAGGCTACCAGTTTAATTAACAGACTTTACAGTTCTTCATCTCTAACGTGCCTTCTTCTCTTTACTTCTCTTTGATTTTAGGTCTATAATAATGATTTAATGTTCTGTGACCCTGGATTGGAATAAGTGGGGATCGCCCAGTGGGAGAATGGGTCATATGATTATTAATTATTATTTTGAAAGATTTTGTGGTATTTTACACACTTCATTTTAAGTTTTGAAAACTGTTTATATCTGTGACATGAAGCTATTATATGTAAGACTATAGTTACTCAAGACTAATTTGACAAATACATCATTTTTCTCATAATTACACTGTTCTGCTCCTCATACCACCTTCTGTCTGAAATGCTCCATTTTTAAGATGAATTTACACTTAAAGTACCCAATCCTTTACTCCTTGGGACTTTTTTCAGGGAACTAAATAATTCATTCAGACTGCGGTTGTTTGTGTTTTCTCTGCGCTCTAAAGTCCCATGAAGATGAGGCCAATTACTGACTGAGTCACTGCTGGATGACTGTGATGTGTGAGGAGATGGTCTGATCTGCAGCACACACAGAGCCAATGAAGCCATGCTGAAAGTTAACATTTCAGCTGCAGTCATGCAAATTGAAAATGCTGCACTTACTGTATGGGTGTGTATTTCAAGATTATACCAGGTTATGGATGTTTTTATTTGGCTTAAGAAAGCAGTTGCATTTTTTTAACTTGTGTTGTCCAGTATTGTGGCAAACAGAATGGTTGCCTCGCTGCTGTGTTTTGCCGATCAAATTTTCAATTTAAACCTTATTAATGGACCTGATCGAAGGTGGGAAAAGAGAATGGAAAAGAAAAAGAAGGTGGAAAAAAGAGAGAGAGAAATAAACACCATATTGTAAACAACGCAATGAATCCAACCAGACTACTAACAATATACAGATACACAACCGAGAATATCTCACGTTTTCTGCAGGAAGGAAAAGCCAAAAACCATCAGGAGTACCCGAACACAATAAAATTTAACAACATATCTTTATTGAAATTAGAACAATAGAAACACACAGCTAAAACTAGCTGAGAAACTGGTTATTAAGCTAAATGAAAACACAGTGTCAGCATGCGGAATATACAGAGTGGAGATGTTCAGAGCAGAATGGTCATACAGAGTTATCACGCAGATACCACAACACTTGTTCGAAGGTCAGAAGCCCCCTGAGACCTGGGCGATCAGCAGCCAACTAGGAGCCTGGATCCCACCCCATAAATTTCATCTTCATCTTGGTGGTAAATATGTTGACATTTAAAGCTCTTCTGTTTTTTTAGTTGGGCACTTGAACACGCATGAAACTGTGACAGATAAGTGTCCCATTAAAGCCACATATACTCGGCTATCACTGCTGAGGCATTTCAAGGCTGTTGCTCTGTGCTGATGAAACTGATTTTATAGTAGCTAAATCTGGTGATCAAATTGCCAAGTTTTTACAACACTGGTTGTTACACTGCTACGAATGTGTGACCTGAGCACTTGCAAAAAGTTTGAACTGCATGAGTCTCACAGTTATTGCCTGACACCTGAAAGCCCTGACTCTTCAACACGTCATTTAAATATTACATGATAATGATTTAAAATTCTAGATTACCATGCAGTTTTTCAGCCACTTAAGATGAAGCATTTTTTCTGTTAGGGTATTTTTTCTTTCAGGGCATTTTGTTACTATGCAATCCCATCACATGCACATGAAAAATCATGGAAATCACTGATGGAAAGTTGAAATTAAAAAAATGTAAAAGGACACGCCATCTTTAAATTCTTCATAGAGAATCATCCATTACTCACACTTAACTTTGCAGTTCAAATAACTAGGTTTCAAGTTAACTACAAACACTTCTCTCAGTTGGGGATCTTTCCAACGCTGTCATGCGACAATGTTTCAGTTTGATGTACAAGATGTGTACAAGATGTTATCACTGCTCCAACTGCAGCCACTCAAATTTTCCTTCAGGCTGACTGGCTCTTGTTTTGTGCCTCCAGTTTGTCTCCCGCTCACGTGCCGAACTCCTGACCCCAGTTTGTGGCAGACTGCACTGCATCTCTCCCAGGATCCCCACTGTCCTGAGAGAAACCGTCCCTCTGTCATCTGCTGCACGAAACAGATGCAATGTTGCTTTAGATGGCCCCTCATAACCTCCATGTGCTGTCACCAGTGAGTCAGGCACACACACATACGCATACCTCTAAACTCACACAAAACAATGGTCCGGACCATCTGTCTAACAAATCAGTTATACAACAGGTCATTCTAACTAAGCTCTGATTGGTCGAAGACACAATCAGATGTTGGTTCCCTTCACTGGTTGCTATGCTGGTCATAACATGATCCTTTGCCACTTTGTGCTGCACTATCTGGAAGACCAGAATTCATGAGATGAAATCTGGAAACCACAGTATAAATAAGCTTCCTTATAACTATTTATTTATGTATTTGTTTATTAATGATCTAAATGACTGTTAGAGAGCATCTGTTCGATAAATTTATGATATCACGATTGGAATATTTATCGTTCACAAAAACCCTTTGGGGTTTGGCTTGTTTGCTAATCTGGCTAACCTGTTTCCTGCATTAATGCAATTGCACAGTGGGTTGTGGTGTGTTAGCTTCAGTGACCTAATGTTTGTAACTGTCGACAAATAAAATTTAAGCCAAGCTGACAGGCTGCTGCCACGATCGCTCCGTGTTCCTAAGCTAAAGGGTAATGTCAGCATGTGGCACTGAATATTTCCATGGAGGAAATTTCAGCATGCGGATTATTTATTTTCCACGTTGGGAAGATCGTGAAAATGATCATCTGCACATCTCTGGTCCTGTCACACTGTGAATGCATGTGTCTAAAAGCTCAAAATGTTCAGATGTTGATGATGATGATACAACAAAGGTGAAGGACTTGTCTAAATCAAGAGAATTGACCCTCCAATATGCAGATGCTTTAGCTATATGCAATCCAATCATTTAATCATTCATCATAATGCAATTAAAAGATGAGAAGACCTGTAGGATTGTTGCTTTACTTGGTTTAGTTTTTGCATGCAGTACTTGTTTGAACCACACAGTGGCAATCTCTACTCTATCAACAGACATAGAAGCCCAAAGGTTCTGTAATCAATTTCCTTTTTGATGAGTCAAAGGCAGCATGTTCTCCTGAGGGGAAATGTCTCATAAGATGGAGCCCAACAAGAAGGTAGTATAAGGAGGTGGAGGATAAAGTCTGGGAAACATTGAACCAAAGTTTGTCAGTTTGACACAAGGGCACCAGTTTCTTCAGTCTCGGCCGTTTGTTTGATGTGAGGAGACTGAGTGGTCCCACGCACCCTTCTCAATCCATCAGAGTGAGGAGAGAAAAGGGAGGGTATTGAGTTTCTACGGGCTGGAAGGTGATCCCAGAGTATTCAGTAGTAGCAGCAGTCAGTTCCCCCTTTCAGGTCTGGTGGGAGTGACAATATCTGTGAGATGTCTCAGTTCACTGTCTGCCAGGGAAAAGACAGATATTTCACCTCTGACTATGCAGTCTTAAATTACACTACGTATAGTTTGTGTGGCACATAATAATTTGTTAAATCTGGCAAGCTATGAATGAATATATATAATGAATATAGTTTTAAAGTTTACAATCAGCAATTTTAAAGTTTTACAATCAGCAATTCAGTCTTGCTTCATGATCCAAAAACTTGTGGGACAAATATTCCTTCTGGGAAATGAACTCATCTATTAAGTTAGGGTAGACATTGAATCCCTTTGACTTTGGTGGTCTAGACTGTATGTATCTTAATTTATGATTATAATGTAATTTGGTTGATACTGACCAGACCCAAGGAAGAGTAGCAGATGCGAAAGGTCACCAGCTATTGGGGATCTAACAAAACAAAACAAAAAACCTGAATTTCCAGACACCTCCTGGATTGGTGATCATCTAACCTACCCCTATGACCATTTGCTTTGTCTAGAAATATTGCTGATGCTAGCTGACCCATCTTCTGTCATCATCTCGTTTTTTGCTATACGACCAACATCAGAGATGCAAAGAGCTACTATGCAATGTGCTCATCTGACCACTGAAATCAATGTTTTTAGGAAAGGTACAGCTTAATTTAGGCATTTAACCTCAGTGGGACACTGCAAGAAAAAATTCTTTTAAGCTGGTAGTTGGAAACTTGTTAGAGGTCCGTGGATTGCCTAAAAAAAGTTACATTTATTTGAAGTCATATCTCATGTCTTCTGCTTTTTCTTAGTTCAATATTCATCCATTTTTGGGCTCCATAGTTTTATCATGACTCTGTTGACAGAAAAATTTGGGTTTTGATTAACTTAAAATAGACAAGTGATATAGCTTACATATGTAGCAGATCTATAATTGAGGATTTTGATTGTTGTAAAAGTAAAACCAGATTTCTATCCCATTTGAAGCAGCTGCGTTATACGTTTATGCAGATGTGCCGAACCTTTTGTAGTTCTAGCTGTTTTGTAGTCATGTTGTGGGTTATTTTTCCTGAGGAGCATACTCATTGTCTAAACATGATTGCACAGATTGTACAACAGGTCATACAGAATATTAAGTCAAGTTCTGACCTCCTCTTTACATTCAGTGAAGGCTAGAGTGGGATGATACTGGTGCAACAGTCCTGTTTCCCAGTTAAGTGTGACCATTGGGTAACTTTCACTTCCATCATGCATCGGTGCTGATCAGCTGATTTTGAATAACATTTTTGTCATAGAAATGTGTTGCTTTAAATATGTTCTTTTGTACTAACATCCACTTTCTGTCAAGTACAAAAAATCTGTACTCTGAGTTAATTTTAGGTTTTAAGAGCCAAAAAAGGCTCTAATAAAAATGTCTTCAACTATAAATCTTTAAATATCTTTAAATATAAAAAAGGGCTCTTACTGTTAGATAATGGTTTTAAAAGTATTTTCAGTGCAGTTGCAAAGACACACTCCCACAAAAGAGGCATACACACCTTAGCTCCAGTCCAACAGAGAGTTCAGATCAAGTGAGTCACTTATTCGTCGTCATGAATAAATCACACCCACTGCTACTTGCTTCTGTACTCTTCAGCACTGTCTTTTCCAAAACAGACCAACACACAGGCATGCAAACACACATTATACAGACTCACACTGTGTTTGCCCCTTTTACACAGACATCAAATTCCCCTCTGTGGTCAAGCACAAGGTAAATTATTACTGGGTTTGGCAATATTGGTGACAGCAGTGCAGTGCATTGCCTCAAAAGTTGGAAAAAAATAGTCCATTTAAAAACCGAATCCTTTTTAGATTATTTTTTAATGCTTACTCTATTTTTGGTTTTAAGCTCTCCTCGTCTTTAAAACACAGGCCTACGGACAACACGTTATATCCAGAAAAATCTAGGCTGCTGCAGTATTTTGGTCTGTACTTTCTCGTTGTTTCCTATCAGATACTTGAGGAAAGAGCATGGTGCACCACCTTGCTCTCTGTACTCTTCAAGAAGTAATTTGTCACTTTCCATTCCAACCCCCATGTCTCTCCCCCTCTAAGCGGTAAAACGGAGTTCATGTCGCCCTGCATTTCCCTAAGGCAGACTGACGGCTACACCCAGAGACCCTGATGCCCACACACTGCAGGACAAAGTGACTGCTCCTTTTATGCCAATTAGTTTATGTTGCAGCCTCTTATGCTCATGTTTTTTTCTCGCTTCCACCTCACCTCTTGTTGCTTTTGTTTCTATGCTGTGTATCTTTTATTTTTACATCTTGACATTTCCCACCAATTCTCACTCTTACCTCACATCAACTTTCCCGCTCTCTCTATCACCGTGAGGAAAGAGCATCTGAATATTCCCACAGGGCAAAGCAACATGAGTTTGCTTCTACAACGAAGGAAATGGACTTGTTTTTGAGGCATTGATTTTCTCACAGTATTATGGGAATGAGTTGGCAGTGAGGTGAAGGCTAAGAGCCCCGCGGTCAATACACATTCTCATCACACAGCCAGATGCTTCCCTGAGACGTTTCAGTGCCCCCGCATGGATCTAATTATTATTGGTTGACTCTATTAATTGAGCAGTATCATGCAATAACAGAAAAATGACAACAAGGATTATTTTATTTTCATGAGCCATTTATTCAATAATTTAAAATATGTAGGACAGGACATGACAGTGACAATAACTGATGTGTCACTTACTTGAGAGGAAGGTATTATACTATCATCACAATCAAAATAATAGCATTGTCAGCAACAGTGGCAGTAAGAATAATACCAAGTGTTTTCTTTTTTATCCATTTGTAAAATTTTTATTCTTCCAATTATTCCTCGAAATTATCACAATTAAACCAGTTTATATATATGTGCATATATATATATATATAATATATATATGTGTGTGTGTGTGTGTGTGTGTGCATATATTTTAAAGTTAAGCAGGCTGATGCAAAAGTAGAATCTATTCACATTGTTCTATTTATTTAATGTTTAAGATTTTCTGAACAATTTTGCTTTATTATTTGACTGCGATTTCTTGTCCTGGTGGGGTTTTCTAAATCTATTTTTCTGTTTTTATCGTACTCATTCCTATACCGTAATTTCCATAAGAACTGGTATGATTTTCAGAAAAAATCACAATGTCTGTACTGTCTGCTGAGGTTGACTATATAGTGTAATATGCACGTGTGCCAAACATTTTTGTTTCTCAGGACTTCTCAGTCAACTTATGAGGCGCCTGAAAGTACACAGGAATGTTGCACGGTACTGTAAGAAAAGTACACTCACCTTTTGCTAACTTTTTGTCCATCACAGAGAGCAGTTTTTCTCCACCCACCACATCAGCTGGATATTTCATAACCTTAACTCATAAGACTCAGAATAAGCTCCAGAGAGGAGCCTCAACCCTTTTCAAATGGACAAACAAGACTATCGAACAAGCTCCATGGATCCATAGCTCTGCACGTTTTCGTCCAAAGGTAATCCGGATTGATATAATTTGACTGAAGACAAGGCCAAAAAAAAAATCCAGACAAATCTAACTTCAGTTAAGTTCAATAAGAATACATTGTTGGAAATGAGGGGGCCAGTCTGCTCCCCGCTTTTCCCGGTGTTCAATGTGATCTTGCTCAGCGGTCTTCGCTGCTTGTGTGAGCACAAGTCAATGAATGGCAGTGTGAACACAGAGAGGAAAGGAAAGCTCAAGGCACCTCATCTAATTTTCATCATGGTGGATGACCAGGGTTACGGAGATATTGGCTACCACGGTTCAGACATCCACACTCCTGTGTTGGACCAGCTGGCGGCAGAAGGGGTCAAACTTGAGAGTTATTACGTCCAACCTATCTGCTCACCTTCTCGCAGTCAGCTAATGACAGGGCGGTGAGTTTCCTTACCTGTTCTTATTTGATCTAATTGAGCATAGCATCAACAGGCTTTTTATCCATCTATTTATTTATGAGGAAAGTCACAATATACTCACAAAATTATGATGTCAGACGGCCATATTTTTTTCCAAATGAAATTTCATGGAATGAAATGATTTCCAATACTGAACAACAGTCAAATTGTTTGATCATGACCTTGTTTAAAACTTTGTCATTACTGTATAAATGTTGCTGTACATCACATCTTTATAGGGCTGATTTGAAAACTGAATTGTGATTATTGGCAAATCAGTTGGTATTTGTAACATTTTACTCTATGTGTTGCCAACTTCTAAGAAATCAAAGAAGCCCAACACTTAGATATTGTATTTTCAGTTTGCAAATAAAATAACAGAAAATGATTTTTTTTAAAATAAAACTGAATATCTTGGCTAACAGTGGTGAAACATCCAGTAGAATCATTCATTGTGACTTTTTTATTGTAATATTTCTATAACGTAACATCATATGTTCTTTTGGTGCCAGCTACCAAATTCACACTGGACTCCAACATTCAATCATCCGATCACGTCAGCCCATCTGCTTGCCCCCTGACATTCCCACCCTACCTGAGCGTCTGGCTGAAGCTGGGTACGCCACACACATGGTGGGTAAATGGCACCTGGGATTCTGCAGGCCGAGCTGCCTGCCTACAGGGCGCGGCTTTCACAGTTTCCTGGGAACTCTGACTGGCAGTGGAGACCACTTCTCCTATCAGAGCTGTGACGGAGCTGAAGCTTGTGGATTTGACTTGCATGATGGAAAAAGACCTGCCTGGGAGATGAGTGGGAACTACTCCACTCTGCTCTACATAGAAAGGTGAGAGTAAATTAAATCATGCATACAGTGTGCAAAATATCAAATTTCTTTAAATCTTACATTTTCCCCTTTGTTGAATCAGAGTGAAGCAGATCCTGAGGAGTCACGATCCCCATAAGCCATTCTTCCTCTATATTTCCCTGCAGGCGGCACATGCACCCCTGCAGGTACCAGACCATTTTTTGGACCCCTATAGTTCACAGACCAACCGTAACAGGCGCCACTATGCAGCAATGCTGAGCTGCCTGGATGCTGGGGTTGCACAAGTTGTCAAGGAGCTGAAGATAAACAGGTTCTACCAAAACTCAGTGATGATCTACTCATCTGATAATGGAGGGCAGCCACTCTCAGGAGGGAGCAATTGGCCACTAAGAGGAGGAAAGGGGACCTATTGGGAAGGGGGTATCCGAGCTGTGGGTTTTGTACATAGTCCCCTCCTGAAGAGGAAGGGTGTTGTAAGCAGAGCACTAATCCATGTCTCTGACTGGTATCCCACATTACTGGGGCTTGCTCAAGCCCAGCAGTCCCATCAAGACCTTGATGGCCATGATGTCTGGGGTACCATCAGTGAGGGTCTACCCAGTCCTCGCACTGAAATCCTTTTCAACATTGACCCTGTGTCCAGGAAACCTGAGGAGCCATATGACAAGGCACTGGTACGCAATGGCTTTGGGATCTGGGACACAGCAGTAAGGGCTGCATTAAGGGTTGGTGACTGGAAGCTTTTGACAGGAAATGTTGGCGATGGGGACTGGATACCACCAAAGGCTCTTACATTTGGTCCAGAGAGGTGGCAGAAACTTGAGAAGCGGCGTAATGAGGTGGGAAAGTCAGTGTGGCTGTTTGATATCAGTGCCGATCCGTATGAAAGGTTCGACCTCGCTGAGGCTCAGCCTGAGGTGGTGAAGCATCTGATGATTAGGCTGGCTGAGTACAACAGGACAGCTGTGATGGCCAGGAACCCACCAGATGATCCAATGGCCGACCCAGAGCTCCACGGAGGTGTTTGGAGCCCATGGTTGGGCATGGAGGGACAAGAGGGAGATCGTGTGGAAAGGAAAGAAAAGATATTAAAGATTAAACACTGCAAATTGTGCAAATTAAAAGCTCTCTTCAAAAAAGTGGGCTCACAGCTGCAGAGAAACACTCTGTTCTAAATATCACTTCTAGCAACAGCAGTCGGACAAAAGGATTCAGTATGCATCAAATGAGCAAAGTATTGTTTCAACTTTTGTAGCTATTGTGACATGAATGGCCACACTGTAATATTACAATTGGGCTTCAACTGAGACATACTGTAACATAATGCTGGAGAAAAGGAACACAAATAAGAGAAAAGCACTCAACGCAGATGGACAAAATGGATCCACAATCTAAAGCTGAAGGTCGCCAGATGAACAGAAGGCCTGGTAGACACAGCAGACAGGACTGTGTGTCTGTCTGAGAAAACTGACTCACTCGCTGTCAAACTGGCCAAACTGCAGCATAGAGACTATCGACTGTCGCCGGGAGCAATGGGTGTCATTCTGTATTTATGCCTGTATTCAGGAATAGTTTGATGAAATACAACAAGTGCGAGCATGTGAATGCAAGGTTCTGAAATGACTTCTAAGTGTCTCATTTCCAACTCATCTTGAAGGACCCTATGTTGCTGCTGTAAAAAGACACCCATGGGGGGGGTTCATCAAATTCCACCTTGTTCTTTCGTCCATACAGATTATACAGATTCCCCTCTGCTCTTAAAGCCCTCTGACCACCATAAAATGTCCTGTCCCAGCATAGTCTTACTAGTGGACACTATCAGACTTTTCTGTTTATTTGCTGTTTTACTCAGCTATGAAATGTACAGACAATAATCAAATTAATGTTAATAAAGTAATGAATAAAAACTCAGTGCTTGTGTACTCTTACTTCACAGGAAGTCAGAGACCATATCTGTCAGTTTTACTTCACAGACCTCTTGATACTTTACACAGATATTTTTGTTTGTTTTGATCATTTTTACAGCATGTATCATAAATAGTGCTGTAATTTAACAATGGTTAAACTCAGATAATGTTCCATAGACTCATCTATCAGTTCAATCTCACTACATAAAGGGTAGCCGGCAGGAGCTTGGACTTGTGAGGAGCCGAATGATCCAATATGGACATGATTTCCCAGAATACTGGTCTGAGGAAGTCACAGTGTATGTTTGTATGATGTCAGTGTGATGAATTAGCCTGCTGGTGAAGCTGCTGCTGTGATGTAGAGGGATGGGAACAGATCAGAGGTGGTGCTGTTGGTCTTAAGCAGCATGTACCACAGTAAACAACTCAAAACATTGATGGTGTGCAGGAGCTCATTATTTGAGCCTAGCCTTCAGGTGTGGACCATTAAGTGAATGTGTGAGTATATAAAAATGTGTTTAGTTGCGAGTGTCAGCAGTAATCCCACACACAGCAGATATAGGGCTTCAGATAGCTCCCCAGTGGTCTGATAATGAATATTTAGCTGTCCTTCTCTGGCATCTCTCTCCCCTCTGGTCAACTCTAACACTTTCCTCCTCCCCCACCTCCCCCGTCCTTCCTTCTTTTACCCTCAGTTCTGCGCTCATTCCCTCTGCAAACCAGCTTCCCTCGTTTTTCTCACTTTGTGCCGCATCCTAATCACTTGTGTCTGCTCATTTGGACGATTGAGTTGGAAGTATCGGCATTGTTTTGCTCTTAGCTCTGTGGCATGCTGTGGCATGTGGCAGTTAAATAAAAGAGTTGAGGAGGGAGGGTAGAGCTCCTTGGAGGCTGCAGGAGGCTGTTGTTTCCTGAAGTACTTGTAGATCAGATTAAAAAGTCTTGTTTGGTGAAAAATCTTCATTGCGTCTAGAAGACAATGTCAGCACTGACAGTAATAATAAAAGAAAAGAATGAGACACTAAGTTGGTTTTTTTGCACCTTATCTGCCATTATCTTGTCTAGAGCTCATGTATATATATATATATCTCTATAGTTGCTATTTTTATTTTATCTGACTTGTACTGTCATTAAGTTACTGTTCCTATGTGTTGCAACCCTGGCACAACAAGTTCCTTTGGGATTAATAAGGCCCTTATCTTATTTTACTGTCTGTGCCTCTAATAGCGCTTTGAATGGTCTTGGACCAGAAAAGCGCTGTATAAATAAACTTGCCTTGCCTTGCCTAATATCCAAAGAAAAGTAATTCTTACAGAAAATACGTATATGCAATGAGTTATAATGTAATATTTAGCTAATATTAATCAAATCAGGGTTATTAGTGTATTTGTTTAGCTTTTTTGTATGCAAGATAACTCACTTTTTAAGGAAAAAAAAAAACCAATAATGTATTTAACCTGCCTTAAGAGCTCCTTTGATTGCAAGTTGTGAGTTTGCACAATCCACCCATGGAAGCAAGCTTTTATGTGCTTTAATGAAAATGAAATAACAAAACAATAACCAAAACCTGTCTGCAGTGCAGCCTTGAGTCAACTGTCCAACTTTAAAAAGCCTCTCAGAAGGCTCAGAAGCCTCTAAGAGTGGAGATGACTGTGATGAGATTATTAAAATGTGAGAGGACAGCTTCAACCTGTGGTATTCAGGTACATGATGGTATCGTACTTAAGGGAAAGCAGTTGCAGGCTTGTTTTAAAGCACCTGGTCAAAAATAATCATTTCAAAGTTCTGCACAAACGCCAGCTAAAATACATCCTTCTCTGATCTCAACCAATGGAGACCGTATATCCTTCACTCAATGACACAGCTCCATGCTGCATTAAAGTGATGATACTCCAGATATATACTGTATATTCACACACACAGAGACTCCCTCCACATCAAAACTCCAGAGATAAGGGTTTTGATGAGCCTCGTGCATGTGGGATCCTGGTAAAGACGATTGTTAGATGCCCACACATCTGATTCCTATGATGGCCTGCAGAAATAAGGCACTGTCAGAGGATATGAATCGTGTAGGAGGTGTCACGCCAACACACACATACACACACGTAAACACATATAATGCTATCCAGTACGTGGGAGGAAGCTGTCATATCCACTGTTGGAAAACTCAGTTGAATGTGAGGCCAACTTCAGATCTTAAGATCCTTTGTTGAAGTTGTGAAGTTAAACACAATGGACTAACAATTCTCTTATATATGAGTTGTTTTCATATGAAGAACACGACCGCTCTTACTCTCACAAAGTAAAAGCTATCCTTTCTGGGCACTAATTCAGTGTGTGAGGGTGTCACAACTAAAATGGGACAAGCTGAAAGAAGCTTCTGGCACCATAAACTGCTGCCCGGGAAGCAATGTAACGACCCTGATGTATTATTAAATGCGAACCCTGAACAAGATGATGATCTGGTAATTGACAAAGAAAGGTAATAGATTCACTTTAATCCACTGTCCAAGACAGACTACTGATCCCTAAGAAGCTGTAGAGGTTAAAGCTTTCGCTGACAGGCAGTCAATGAGCATTTCCAGTGCAGCTCAGCAGCACAGAAGACGGTTTGACTCCAGGGTGTTTGTCAACACATAAATGCCTCAAAATCATGAAAGTCTTGTGATGTTACAGCATGAGAAGAGAGATAGGCGGAGCAGCTTGTGCCAAGTTGAAAACATTCTTGTGGAATGAGTAACTCCTCTTTGGGCTCCCTGGCTCCACAGCAAAGCTGTTATAGTGTTTGGACTGGGAGGAGGTTTCTTGAGCAGGGAGAAAAACATTAAGAAAAGCAGCTTAAAACACCTTGTCTGGTCCTAGTTCCATACCAAGGCAAGACTTTGTTACAGCATATCAGATTTGAGACTAATCCAAAATTTGTGATAAGTGAGCCTAACATGTTAGAACGAAACTCCTGAGAACTCAGAGGTATGAAGCATTTCCAAGCTTCATTTTAAGGAGTCTTTTAAACTCCACTGTTGCCGCCCACCCTTCAACCTGCCACATCACAGCATGTCCAAGACCTATCTGACAGGCACATCAAATAGAAACTCATCTATTCAGCAATTAATATGACTGTACCTCTCCACCCCTACTAATTAGGCTTTCACATCAGAGCAGCTCCCTGTAATTATGGCAGAAACTGGTCGCGCTGCTCCTGCACTCACTGGAAACACTCATTAATTGCCGGCAACGTTCTCTGATCGCTGTGCCAGATATTCACTCACAGTTCAGAGGCAATGCAAGCGGGAAACGAGGAGGATGCACATGTTTGCATTTACACACACCGAACATGATAATTACACTGCACAGCAGGATTTAGAGCAAGAAACATTATTCTCACATTAATTAATATTATAATTCTTTCATTTCTCTTTCATGGTGTATGGTGCAGGCAAAATGAAATTCTTAACTGCTTTTCTATGATAGAACAAAAATAAGAAAATGAATAATAAAGGTTTACTTGCTTTTAAAGGGGAATTATCGCAAAAAATAATGTTAAATTAAATATTGTATTAAACACAGCCAACAATGAGCTTTGTCATTTTACATTGAAGATAAGGGCTGAGTTGAGAACGGAAAGGTAGCTGAACATCTGGCTGAGGCAAACTTGAATTAAATGCATTTAAATGGAAATTAAATGTTAAGACTATGGGACTGGCTGCCCACTTGAAAATGCTGTTTGGGTTCTCGAGAGTTCAGAAAACAGAAATATCCTCTCATGCAAATCTGGCAAAATGCAAATCAATAATCAATTGTCTTTTTTGATGACTTAAGCTTATAACCTCAATGTGATGTGTTTACCCTGTAGATACATAAACAGACAGATACGTTGCCAAGAGACTATATTAATACTCTTCATGAGATATTCATGACAGGTGGAATCAACCTTTCAAACACAGCAGGCCATCACAACTCACTTGATTCTTTGTATCCTACGAGGAGCTCCAATTTACAGTTAAAATCCATAAAACTGCATGTATTGATTCAATTCAGATCTCAACCGGCCGATGAGAGAGAAGGTTTTTGCAGCAAGGCAGTATAAAACAAAATAATGAAAACACAAGAAGACAGTTAAAGACATGTGAGGTGAATAAACGTTCTGGCACTGACATAGTGACAAAAAAATTGCCTATGTAAAAAAATTAAAACATTGATCAGATCATCTCAAGCTTTTGTTGTGGACTAAATGTAATCAGACATTACAGTGTTACTGAAACATGAAAACTTAATGACACAGTGTCAGTCTCTGAAATCTTAAATAATAAGACATGCTACAGCTGCAGAACAAAAGAACAAAGATTTGTGGACTTTCATTAATCTGTCTTTATTTTGAATTCATAACATACTGTAACAAAGTCTAGTTGGTAAGAAACAAAATCTACATCATGATTCATATTGTGCAACATCAAGTGGCATCACAGTTTTCTCTCATGTGGAGCTTCAGTTCAGAGGAGAACCATAATTTTGTGGTCATGCAGCTCATTGCTTTGTGCCAATATTAAAATATTGCGGCATCACATCTTAACGCAAAGCTGCTCTGGTGTCAGATTTACGTTTGAGTTTATTAAATGAAAATGGAAAATGGGAGATGGTGAAACTGAACCTCGATCTGTGGCTACTGGTACATCAGGAAAGATCTCGCGTGGCTTACATTCCATCTCTTCCACTACTGTCAGAGAGGAGAGAACGGCAAGAGGTCTCACTCTGCTGCTGTTTCTGGTTTGAAAATTTTGCATTAAAAGATACTTGAGTCAAGAAAAGTCTAAGCAAGTGTGTTGTGAGTGAAGTAAGATTCTTTAACGACAATACAAGGCAAATATAAACTAGATGGATATTTAGTGAGCTAAGAGGTTCTGAAAGGGAGCATCATTTTAAAAATGTTACCTGTGTGTCTTTTCAGCACAGGATGATGAAATTGTATGAAATGAAGATAAGAACAGCTGTTTCCAATAGTATAATCATATTTTGGAAAAAAGAATGTGTAAAAACAGCCAAATATATAATCTCAAAATCTACATCTACAGTAACAGACATTGTTCCACTTATTAAACTGCTACAGATAAGCTGTGGACAAGCTGTTTGGTATGGTTCATACCCGTTTATTTTGTGATAAACTTTGTGGAAGTCAGAAAAGCAGTGGCACTCCACTATTATTAAAGGAGTTTCCTCTAGCCTAAAAAGACCTTGCCAGAGCATATGTAAAGCTAGGACCATTCAGTCATCATCAATAAGGACAGGAACAATAAGTTTAATTTTAGCATTACTGTGGAGAAGCTATCAAAGAGTTAAAGCTTTAATGGTCCAAGGGTTTCTTTATTTGTCAAGAGCTTAATCTAAACCAGTAACATGTCTGTTGGACCCTATCCCAATAGGGCTTTTTACATTTTAGCTTCAGTTTATTACTCTAATCCATCACATATTATTAGTGGACAAAATACTACAAGCCTCTAAGTTTACTGTCATCAAAACTTGAGCTAGAAAGGCTACACTTGGTAGCAGTTTTGAGGCTACTATAGACCTGTGAATAATCTCTTCTTAATTTCTATTATCTTAAAAGTGTTGCAGTGGTTTATTAATGTTTACTTGAGGGATTTCAGTTGGGATAGATTATACACTGGTGAAAGTTACTGATAATCTTCCCTTTGCTTCAGATATCTGTTTATCTTATCTCTGCACTGTGATGTACCACCATCATCACCCTTCACAACATCCCATTGTGGAAACTAAAAAGTGTTATTGGAATTAAGGTAGCATGCTTGTTAGACTGTATTTGTCAAACAGATTCACATCTGGTCATGTCAACAAGTAGCCTGGCTATCGCAACTGTAATGCGAGCGAATTTTAGTCGCGGTAGCCAGGCTAGTCAACAAGCAGACTCTAGCTAATTTGATTATGGAGATCAACAGGGTTCTAAGCTGGGCCCAATAGTTTTTATTTATACATTTGGTCTCTGCAGAAGCTGCCCTTTTCATTTTTTACACAGGCCTACTTCACAGTTAAACACATTGTTGTTTTTTCTTCTTCTTGTTTTGCCTCCAATTTCATTCAACAGAAAAGACACAATCTAAAAGACACATTAAAGTGTTTATTTTTCAACAAAATCAACTATGCATTTGTGTGTATGAGCTGTTCTACAAAGTATTTGCAAATCTTGCACAACTGCAAAAATGTTCTTATGGTCAAAAAGGAATGAGAAATGTTCTCATTTATGTCGTTTTCTTTAAATAATGGTCTAGATAAAAATGTATGGCATTATAAATCATTATTATCTTCTTTGAATGTATTTATTTATTTACTTTATTTGTTCAGTTTTTGTCAGGTATGGTTAACGCCTTTTTGGCACTTGGAAATTTCCCTCTTCTCTGTCTTCTCCAAACAGAGTGACTCATCTTACACTTTGATGATCTTTGTTACTACAGCTACTCTTGTCTCTACTCCCTCCCCTTCTACTCCCCGCTCCTCTCTCTGAGCTCGAGCCTCTCTTCCCTCTCTGAGCCTTCACGAGTTGTCCTCCCGAAAACCTGCGCGAGGCGACCACTGAAGCGCAAGGCGATTCCCCCCTCTCCCCTCTTCACTTCAGTCAACATGGCTACAATTGTAACCTCCACCAGATTCACAGACGAGTACCAGCTGTACGAGGAACTCGGAAAGTAAGCGAACGTCAACACCACCGCTGCTTCTGCTTCTCTTGTTGCATTCAGTCTGCGTGCGTATTCGTGTGTGCAAGTCTTTCTGCCCTCTCCGCTGCTGCCATTGTGCGCGTGTACTTCGCATGTTGACAATACCGGAGAGGGGCTGTCAAAAAACCAGGAACGGGGTAGGCAAACCTCCTGTGCAACAATAAGCTGTCAGCGGGTTCATGTCAGCGCTGCAGATGCTTGTATCTAATCCCGAGCGTGTGTTTTAAAGGTGCAGCGCACCATTGTGGCTCTCGTAGCCTAAAAGGTGAGATACATCCGCCTGCAGACAGAACTTGTGTATTGATTTCTCTACGTGTTGCGCGCGCGAACTCTTTTGCATTTACCCTTCGCAAAGTGGCACCTTATGTGTCCTTCTCAGCTCTGTTTTTACGCATTTGTAAGCAGACTGTAGTTCAAATGACAAAAGTAAAGAAGATAAGGCTCCGCTGCAATTAGACAGCTGGCTGCGGATTTAAAACATGAAAGGACACTTGGGTGACTCTGTATCCTGGCTACAAAGCCACTTTATCTCAGCGTGTGGCTAATAAAGCTGCTCCACCTACCACTACTGACAACAGCACAAGTTTAAAAGGAGGCGTCTGTGCAAAAATGCAACCTGGCCAGGAGAATAAATGTTAATTCTTTCCCTCAATGGCTTCATCCTCCTGCAAGCCCCTCTCACATTTCCTCCTGCCCCCAAATGACTGGCTCCTTTCACAAAGAGCTCTCTTCTGCTCCTGACATGCATTAGTGCACAGGACCTCTGGAATGTCAGACAGTGTTAATTATAAATGTGCCGTCCAGGTGTGACAAGTTCAGGGCTGTGAGACAAATGTTTATGTTTGAACTTGTTTCACTGATGTGTCATCTGGGTTATTGATCTCTCCTGCTGCAGGGGTGCCTTCTCTGTCGTCCGGCGATGTGTCAAGAAGTCCACTGGCCAGGAGTATGCTGCAAAAATTATCAACACAAAAAAGCTTTCAGCCAGAGGTGAGTGCAGTAAATAAGTGTGGCGCAGCTCAAAGTTACAGTTAAGCAGCAGCGTAAAACCAGGCAAACTGAGAGCTGCCAACAGCAGGCTGCAGTAGCTGCTCAGTGAAGCCGGCATGTTTCCTTAAGAGCAGTGATCCAGGCGCTCTGTTCTGTCCTTGTCAGCGGTGATTCCTGAAAAGCCGGAGGCCACTTTGCTGTTGAGCTGCTGTAGTTTAAGTCGCCCAGTTCTACAGGTTGAAGCTGTTGTCTGCAGACATTTTTGGTTTATCAGTTTCTATTAAAGGACTGTATATGCTGCAGCATGGAGGATAAGATGAAGACTGTTTGTGGCTTATATTTGTTTTATAGTTCCAGTATCTATTGGTTATGGTTTTTATTTGCATGAAAGAGGTCAGATTAGAGCAAAAAGACAGAGGCAGTTAAATGTCCTGACAGGTTTTAACAAGCCTTCGGGTTGGTCAGACTTACAAACTCACTTCCGGACTTCCTGAGTGTTCACTAGAACCTTTGTCTCCTTTTATCTTACTGTATAATATAGACATAGTTTTATTTTAACAACATGCTGTGTTAGAACAACCCTTTAAAAGTCTTATTCAATTAGCCACAAACAAGATCTATGTGCTCATTTTTTACATTATGCTATTTATGGTTTTCCCTGCCCACTGGTGCATTGAAACAGTTGTGTGCATGTGAAGCCTGAGGTGTAAAAAAAAAAAAATCCTTTCAGACAAGAAATGGATCTCCTGATTGACACGCTATGTTTATATTTTCAGACTTTTCAGCTGTTTCTTTCTACTTCACTGTGTAACATTTTTCAATAAAGCCGATTAAAAGTTTGACACACACCTTAAATAAAGAACAAGCAGCTGCATCATATTTATCCATTTCAAAGCCCAGTGTGCTCTGACCAATCAGAGCACACTGGGCCTTGTTTGGAGGTTTGCAACGTAACAGGAAAAAAAAAAGAGTTTCTGACAAAAAGTTTAGATATATGCTGCAGCAATGTGTAAGATGAAGTTAAACAAATATTTCTTCAACAAAGGCTGATGAACCTGTTGTAGTCTATCCAACCAACAGGTCTTACATGTTTTCATAAACTGATGAGAAAATCTAGCGCGATCATCTGTCCACTCACGTTTTTCTGATGTTAACCTTGTTCCTAAACATTATTTGTCGACTTCAGAGTCCAACGTATGTCCTGAGTTAGCGTGTTTCTGCTAGACTTTGTTCACAAGCTGCAAACCAACACATGCCTCGACACCACCTCCTGTGTTTTTCATTGTTTGCAACAGATTTATTGTCATCGTCTGTGCGTCAAGCTGTCTGCGTGTCGCAGCTTTTCATTCACCCTGTAGCTGAATCCAAGCATCTTTATTCATAGGTTTGCGTTTACACATGTATTCTGCTCATATCTTAAGAGTGCAAGCTGCAGACTCTGTCCCTGTAAATGTCAGAGCAGTCAGAAGAAAGCTGAGTTATGATGCTAGCCCCACATCAGGGCCAGTTCTGGACCGACTGGGCTGCTCTCTGGGGAAGCTGACTGAATCGCTCCGTCTCCCCCACCCATGTCATTTTCTTTCCATTTAAGGCTCTTTTTCTCCTGTCCTCCTCCCTCCTTTCTCTCTCAACTAATGATTGATTTGAGCAAAGATCTTAAAATCCTTTCTCACGAGCTGATTTGTTGTGGTTTTTATGTGTGCGTGCCCATGTTATGTTGGCACTGGTTCGGCTTGTAACCCGGCAACAGCAGGGGTGAAACTCTTTATCCCATAGGCTGCCTTCAGTGTGGCTCTGTGTGTGTTTACTGTGGTCACAGTTTTCGCACAAACACATGCATTCAGATGAGAGTTTTTCTTCTCACTTGCAACACATTTGCACACTTTTTTTTTTTTTTTTACATGCCTAATGTTCTTATGTTTCACTGTATGCAGACAAGGCCTGTGCCAGTTTAGTTTCACACGCTATAATGCAAGTAGACATTTTTTTGTCCTTCACTGCCTCCTGCCCTTAATCGGATCTGAAATATGCAGCTAGTGTTTTGTTTTTTTTCCCCTCCCAACATGTGGCTGAATTTTATGCCACTTTAATGTGAGTGACATAGAAACTGCTGTGTTACAGAATAATTCTGTTAATCTCGAACTTATTCTTATATCATTGTTTCTGTAAATTTGGAAAACATGCCTGATAGATGTTTGTGTCTTTGGACCGATGTTTCAGACAGCGTTAATCTTCCCGATTATCAGAACACGAGTAGAATGGTGTTCAAGAGACACGTCCAATCTATGTCAAGACCCACAAAGCTGTTATGGCAGAGCGTGGTGGTCCAACACCTCACTTCACCTCACTTTTTATTGTTTTTCTTTCCTTTGTCACCCAAAGTAGGTGCACCTTTTGTGTTGTTTGAGCATGTAGTCATGGTTCTTTTGCTTTCTGGACTTAATGCAGGTACTTTTTAAAGTCTTTTTGCAGAAGTAGTTTCTTATCGTCCTTTTCTGAGTTTGTTTCCATGTTGTTGCAAATGGCCAACTTCCATTTTAAATTACGTAAACACATGCTGATTATGATTGCGATTTAATGACTTCCTTGGCGTGGAGGAGGTCTTGCTACTGTGTTTTCGAGTCAATTTTTATGTTGTGCGTCTTACATTGGAAAGTTTTCATAATTTGAACTGCAGCTAATTGAAAGGATCCTTTTATTGTGCAGCTGTGTACCATATACCTGGTCCAAACAGCATTTTAGAGACTCCAAAAGATTTAAAACTTTTTTTTTTTTTTTTGTTATCCACCCTGAAACTCTGGGATTTTAAAATCCATATTGAGGATGACTCTGACCCCTTGGGTTGGACCTTTTTTATGAGTATCTTGGACACTTTTAATTTGATCCAATATGTTTCCAGCCCAACTCACACCAAACGACACACTTTGGGCCTCATATTGATTTAATCTGTTCTGAGGAGATTTTTTATTTCTGACTACCACTTACCTGTACTATTTTTAATTTGTCTGTGACTGCGACAAAGTTCCTTTCCTGCCAGAATGTCTGTGGCTTTTGGTTATGTCTGTCCCCTTAAATAATGCAGATATTCTAACAGATCATTTTAATGAATGTTGCCTTCAACATCTGTCCTTTTTTAAAATGAGATCAGAACCACTTTTACTGTCCTTACCATAAATTAATGATGATATACACGGTTTGATGCATTCCTGCAGAAAAATTTTACATCTGTGGAAGAAAAATTATTGACAAGCACACTTATTCCACTTAAAGGATCTTTTAGTTTCCCTTAAAGGAACTATACCTGATATTATTTTAATCTTTCTAAGAAAAATGGTTTTCTACATGGTATAGTATGTAGTAAAAGGGGTAATTTCATTACAATTAATGACTCATTGATTGCGCAT
>JAVQJG010015579.1:0-18729 GCA_036024015.1 Craterocephalus amniculus | reverse complement strand
GCAGTCATATTTTACGTTTTTACCGTTTTAAATCACTCCACAGTAATCTCGTTCCGCTCGCGATCGCCACGTTTGTTTAGAGTGAAGCTAATGTTGTTGCTAATGCTAAACCTGCCGGTAGGGTCGGATGTTGCTTTGATCGGTTCCGCTTGTAGCCCACATGTCACGTCCGGCACGGCCCGGATTGCGTTCACAAAGCACTGATCCGTGCTCGAGCACGGGTGGCCCGGGTCCTGGACTACTTCCCATCTGGGCCACCCGTGCCGCGCCCGGGCCCGGCCTGTTTGCATTCACATGGACAAAATTTGTGGTCAAATGTGCTCGGACCCGGGCCCGAGCACGCCATGTGAAAAGGCCCTAGTATTTCACCAGCTCTGTTTTTTTTTGTTTTCACCTTTCCAGACATCTGCCTGAATTCTCTCTTGTCGTTCTCAGCCCTGACAGGACTTGGCAGAGAGACAGTTATGAGATGTACAATTTCTACATGAATACATGCTTACTCAGATGATGCATCTTTCATACTCTGTAACCCAAACAGGGTGGCAGGGGATTTCTTGAAGGAAGGGAGTTGGGAAGCTTTGATGATCACGTCTTGTTTCCATTATTCCTTACCACAGCTATTCTTCCACTGTGTCTTTAGTATCAGTACAAGTGGTTTTGAGAAGGAAAATATTCAAATATCTTTCCAGCTTCTTCCTGCTCCTGGTTTCCACTTACCGTCCTCTACAAACACAACATGTTTTACTGGATATGATGACGGTTACTGAATAAATTCAACTAAACTATTTTAGCATTTTTGTTGTTGTTTCTCTTCTTCCAAAGAAGCAACAACAGCTAAAATAAAAAGAGATTACATCATTGTGACACTGCATTTTCAAAGCAGGATGTAGAGAATATTGAAAGTAACTTCAAACACGATACATGTTACTCAAGTGCAGTTTTCTAGAAATCCGGTTATAGAGCTATTTATGCGGACCAGACTCAGGATTGTGCCTTTTCATACTGTACACTTTCTTTTATTGATCAGATGTAGATTTCTGTGTTGCTTAAATACATTTGAATTTAAAGAGAAAGTGGGACATCTTGTCATCATAAGCAAGTCTCGATCTGGATGTCAGTGCTAAAAACTTTTATTATGTTCGTATAAAGGTACAGTGTAATGAATGAGTTGTGTGTCATTTGTCTAGTGAGTCTTCCTGTGTGTTCCCTGTGTACATATATGTATATATGTGATATACGTGTGTGTGTGTGTGCCCTTTTTCCATACAAGTTGCGTCATATCTTAACATTTTTATTTTTAGCATAATTCTGAGTCCAGACCTCAATGAGTGAATTATTCTGATTACAACTGATCATTCTGATATTATTGTACTGATGTATTGTTCTAAATACATCCCACTTTGTAATGAATAAAGATTTTCAGTTGAATATTTTTAAGTGCTCGCTTTTTTTAGCAGTGCGCTTCAGTGATATCTATACAGCAGACAGCCCTTTTTGACTGCCATGAACCATCCATCAATGTAGTCTGTCAGCTTGATGATTTATTCATAATCTGCTTTTACTGAAATATCAATCAAAGCTTCCCAAACATTGTTCAAAGAGGTTGGTTTTCCATCATTATAAATATCACATTTGGAAGGGTACACATATCCTCGTTTTACCTAGGATGTGCATTGTGCAGTCATTATCTTGACATTCTGATGGCTGTTATAGACCACAGCCTTTTCTAATCATATAGACTTAATTCTGTCCATTATTTGAAGAAAGAATATTCCAATTACTGGCAGCAATTTGGGAGCTGAATTTGAGGATGACGCATTTGCCTCTTTAACCTGGCATTCAACACCTTGTACTGCTGTCCATAGGTAAGTTTTAGCTCCTAACTATGGCTGCAGTGGAGGATAATGGGACTGGTAGCTTTAAGTCTCTTGCAATTAGTATGCCCATTTTCTTCCCCACATGTTTATTTTTCCTTTTAACTGTTGTGCTGACATTTTACCATAAAACATTTGACTGATCTCAAGGCCATGCAGCACCAGTTTTGCTGGAATAAAAGTTTGATATTTCTAAAAGACCCTTTACAATTTATCGCTTCATTGTGTCAATTCAGCAGCTTATCTGTCACATTTTCTGTGAGGTCATAACCAAATTAGATATAGTGTGCATTGAACTTTCTTACTTGGATTTGGAAAATGAATGCAAAAATAATTACATCAGTTTTTTCACCTCAAGTTCTTCTTCCAAGAGTTTAAAATTAATCTGATTGGCTGCAATAAGACATATATGTACAATGTTTTCAAATGCATCTGTACTCACCTATGGGGGTCTTTGGCGCTCACTATGATATGAACACATTCTCTCTTGCTGAATGCTCTTTCTATCCACGATTTCTGTGCCTGGAGAAATAAAGAGAGAAACATTCATCAAATAGTGCTTCTACCTGAGCACAAATAACTGACTACAGAAACTGATTTAAATTATGATTAGACATAACTATTAACTTTTATTTCTCGCATTTTATCCCATCTTCTTTGAGGTTTTTTTTCTCCTGTTCTATTTTTATTTCTTTTACTCAATTTATTTTAAAAGCTTGATCTTAATTATTTTTAATTCTTCATCTGCACCCTGCTGTAAGGCTTCTAATGTATTATGCAAACCACCTTGAATTGTATTGTACATGAAATATGCTATACAAATAAACATGTCTTGCCTTGACTAGGCTGGTGCTTGTTCACAATAAATCTGTTCTGGGTGATGAAAAAAAAGAGCATTTACACGATACGATGTTGTAACTGATGTCTAGGGAGTAATTGGACAAATACAAGTCAGAGGAAAAAGCCAAAATTTCATATTAAAACCAGGTTTAGTAATAGAAATCACAGCAGTTCAGAAAAGTACACAAACATAAAACAATAGATGCAAATATAAAAAAAAACATTCTGTACAGGTTTTATGTTATTCAATGTTCCAAGATCAACCTGGAGGATAAGAAAGGTGGGGGAAAGATGTTAAACGCACTGAGGCAACAAATTATATCAGAGTTCTCGCCCTCAGATGGTTGTATGTGCATCCAGCTGAGCATGAGTGTTCTTTTCTTTCCATACCCAGTAAATGTGCATATTGATTTCATAAAGTGTTGGTATGGTTAACAATGCAATGCAGACAGTAAGAAGGTGCATTTTGAAACCACGGCACCCTGCATTTCTACTGCAGGTCCAAGTGACAGCAAAACCTGCTGGACATAATTATCCTGCTCCTGATGTGAACAGAAAGACATTTTTGACCCAGAGAGGGATACACATGAAGACTAAAACTACTACATTCACAAAGCACAAATACTAATCTTTGATTCTGTCCACAAACAAAAAAGATCCATAGAGGGTTTGAGCTGATGTGTCAAATGTAGCAACCTTCACTAAGAATAGGTTCCCCATCAGGACTGCTTATCTATATCATAGGCATGATATAATTTATGACCATAGAAACTTATCCAGCAATGGAAAAGCGATGCACTGAACAATCTCTAATGGAGTTCATAAAGGGATAAACATAATAATTATGGATTTTTGGAATATATAAAAGTAAACTACTTAAAAAGTCACATGAAATGTCACAGAATGAATTAAACAGAATTGTCTTTAACAAATTCCACAAGGGCACTAAAAGATAGCCATGCTGATTTTGGTGGGATCTGCCTTCCTCCTTTTCTGCTGTATGCCGCAGGTTGTTGTTCTGTCTTTCTGTTTTATTTTCATATCAGTAATTGTTGACATTTTATGGTACCTTTTGAAATTAGTTCTGCTCCAAACTTTCATGTGCTGCCTTTTGTTTGATGTAAATGTTCTGTTTCCGTGATTACGTGAAAAATCTGCATTCTTCTTTCACAGCAGCACTTTGTGGATCATTAACAGCACTTGTTGGGTCGACATCGCCATTCTAGGAAGTTTGGGGTTTTGTGGCAACACCACAGGTCGAGAAAAGGAACTAATGTCAAAATGCAACATTCACCAACAACCAGGAGGGCAGGCAGACCAGACAGCAGAGGAAACACAACCACGGCAAAAAGAAAACATAAAAAAAACATTTTCTGCTCTTTGCTCTGGGACACCTACCCCAGCTCTTCTCTCAGCCAGCAAAGCTGCTTGTACAGGGTTTTCCCAACTGTCACAGCTACAACAACATGCTCCCCATCCGCCTGACTGGCCCTGTCACACCAAGGCACACCAAAACCCACTGAAACCATCAACAAACAGGCTAGGTCTGCACTTACCCTAACACCAGACTTCCAACGATTAACCATTACTCTGGGGGGCTGAGGGGGCTGCTTTTACAGATTTCCCTGGCATCGATGACTCAGCAGGCCACAACAATGCCCCCAACCCAATTCTTTCCCTGTCATGGTAAAACTGTGTATTCATCCGCCAGCTTCTCTTGGCATGAAATAGGTCCGCTAAACAGTGGAAACTGTTGGATATGGACAGGACTGGTGATAAAATCAGTAGCAATAGTGCAACTCAAAAAAGGCTTCAGTTTCTGGAGAAAACTACACCGATGACGTATTCCAACAACTAATTCAAAGATTCTGTTCCCCCTGCATCCCAGATATTTCTCTCTCTGTTTTGTACCGCTACATCTCTGACTACTCCTTTTACACTCCAGTGTTGATTATGAGATTTGACATGGTATGATTAGATGGCACATGGCCTGGACTCCATTGCATAATTAATATTTATCACTGGGGTGCAGTGTCATATGCACGCACACACACACACACACACACATAAATGCACACAAACACACCAGCTGTCGAGCAAAACATTGGATTGATTTTTGGGAGTGAGTGTGTGCAGGGCATGCGTGTGTATGTGAGACATGACTGTGTGGCAAATAAGCAGTATCTGACAGCCTGTTAGGGGTCTTGACTCCATTACAGTCACCTCCAACCTCCTCTCCGCATCCCCTCTTCCCTCTCCCATACTATTGTATCTCCTCTTTGTTATTGGCTCTGGCAGGGAGCTGAATTGAGAACCACATCCAATCAAGGACCTAATATCTCCACTTTCTCCTTCTTCCTCTCTCTCAATTTAAAAAAAAAAAGTTTCTGAATGACTTGGTTTTTATATGAACATATAACAATGCAGCACATGTTCCGGCATCAAATATATTACTATCACTTTTTTATCATGCTGCTTTAAATCTTTATCTCCCATATTTTGTAAACCACCTTTCTTGATTCACAATAAAATTAATTTTGCTGCCAGTTTGGGGGGTGAAAAGAAGTCATTGCTGCATTTTCTCTGTCAAATTCAGCTTTTAGCTTAGTTTGTTTTTTAAAGTGTCAAGAATTACATTAAACGAAAGTGTTTTGATTAATAAATGGATAAATGTCATACACAAAAGAGTCCAATTTATTATAGAATCATAATTCACCAACATCTGTTTTGTATTTTTTAAATAAGTATATTACACGACTGTTTTCAGTTGACCAATCTATACATACTTTAAGCTACTACACTGTTAAATTGAAGACTCAACATAGACTGTGTTAATGCATACTGCACCTGATATTGCATTCATACTGCATTATTTTGGCTTTTCTTTTAATTATTAATGCTGAAATGAAAGGAAAACAAAGCTGTAGTAATTGGAAATAGATAATTAAGAGTATGCTTTAATCCCTCAGAGCATTATATTCCCACAGTATACTGCTGTTAAAGCTGTGGAATACTCCTTTAACTTAAAGACACGAAATATTTTAGATTTTCTTAAAAGCGAATTACTTAGTGAATTAAAAGAAAACCAAGAAAAAAGGGGATTTGCACAAATGGAGATATCAGACATTTTTCTATATGTTAAATGAGATTGGTGCCTTGAAAATCTTGGTCATTTGCATGGTTTTCAGCGAGAATACAAATTTGTTTAGACTCACCTGTGGTACGTGACAGGTTGCATCCCTGCATGCTTTTCTTAATAATCATTGCGGAGCAGACAGTGAGATGAATGGTCTGGCCAACATGAGGCTCTAAAACAACTTCATCAGACCACCTCTCTGTTCACAGGAAACTTGTCTACTGTGGGACTTTGAGCACTGCAGGAATGTGTGTGTGTTTGTGTATGTGTGTGTGTGTGTCTGCAGGTTCTTGTGTATTCATGGTAATTTAATTGTGTTCAGATGGTGTTTAACTAGCTTCCACAGTCTCCTCCCATTAGACCCACAATGACACTGGCTGAGTATAAGGAAGTAAAAAATAGATGATAAAAAGTAAAGTTCTAATTTTACGCCATACAGGACGGCTAATTATCTCTACTTGATGCAACTACAGAGAGTGAACCATCCAAATATTCAGACGTCTGTACCCATTTGCAGAAACAGTATGATTTAATGGTGTTCCAACAGCTGATTTAGCTTCAAATCAACATTGAAAAGAAACTCAGTGTCGGCATGTGTGTGCACGCGCACATGGCATCTCCGTCTGCATTTTCTCTGTGATCACGAATGACGAGGAGTCTGAATGTCAAGAAGGCCTGTTACGTGAAGCACGATGACATTTGTCTTGCCAGTTTACTGTCCATTTTTGTCCTTTTGTTGCATACACACACAGACACACATCTTTGGACAAATTTTTCCCATGCCACTTGCAGTATTTATTTATTTCTATCAAGCACATGAACAAACCTGCAGATAATGCAGAACATGTTTCAACACCAGAGCCAACAGGTGAGACTGTTATCTGAACTAAATCCAACAATAAGCAGTGAACAAGAACACAGAAATAAAAACAACAACAAAGAAAAACAACTTTCCAAAATCGAAACTAAAGGAAAATCTCAGACATAAACATACAAGCATACTGTACGATAAATAAGCATATTTCCCACAAGAATCAAAGCCATGAATTAAAAAAAATGATCTGCAGCTTTCTGCACTGCAATATTTTCTTCCTTCTACCATAGAGTCATTCATGAGGCAGCATTTCCTGATGGAACTGGATGTGACAAAACCTCATTATTTCACACTGAGTATGATAGAGAGCTGCATAATCCACACACAGACACATTCTCATTTGATTTGCACCAGGACCTGAAACACAAGGACACAAATTTTTACTCCCATGTAGCATTATCTGCTTACCAAACTCACTTTTTCAGTTTATGACTTAAAGGATGTGACTATGCAAAAGTACAGTAAGGACAGTTTATGTAAAATTTGTCTTTAACCAGACTTCTGCAAACATTAGTAGCAACATCTGCAGCAAACCTGCATCTAATTGAATTATTTATGAAAGGCTTTCATCCAAAGTGACTTATAAGTGAGGAACTAGATTAAAATTTCAGAACAAAAAGAAACCCTGCTATAAATGTTTCATGCTGAATCTGTTTAAAAAACTAGTGTCCCGCTGTTTTTTTTTTTTTTGTCAACTCAACTAAGGTGTTCTAGTGTGTAACCAAAGTTAATGGGGCTACTCAAAGTATTATCTTAAACTGCACAACTTAGGTTATTCATGTCATTGAGCAGAAACAACAATTCATGTTGTTAAGTTGAAAATGTCAAAAAAGGTTGAGGCAAATTACGTTCACAAGTACACTGTAAACCCAGATAAGTTTAATCTACTTGCCACATCAAAAGCTTACAACACTGAATTACATGTCTGACACATTAGTTTAGCTAAACTGGACAACTGAAAACAACAAAACCAACTCATCCTACTCTACTATAACATTTCCAAAGCCTTCGTGTCTCATATGTCTGTCCTTGTCCGATCAAAATAAATGAGTTTCTTATCTTTAAATTGACTTCCTATATTATTTGAGTTGTGCCATATTGCAATGCTTTTGTCAGCAGTAATAAGTGATTCACAAGCAAATGATCAACTCACTCTCTAACGACCCTTTAATGGACCCGGTGGGCGCTTTCCAATCATTCTCTCCATCTACTGGGTCTGATGAGTAGCAGAGGTCACTGGCTCTGTGCTTCCTTTGCACTTACTACAGGCAATGAAAAGGATGTTTTTATTCACTGATGGACTTCAGAACCTGACTGACTTGGATGAAATTTTAAAATAGCAGACAAAAAATGCAACAAGCTGCTCTTTGATCTAAACATGTAGAAAAGTGAGGCAAATTCAGCTCGTAGTGGTTTGTATTTTTCTAATCCCACACATGAAGCACAATAAACCGGACGAGATAGCCTGTCTTGGGCAAGCCAAAACATCTGTAAACACTAGACAATAATGGCGCACTTGATCCAGCCCCACTCGGACCGATGTCAGCTCCAGGTAGTTATTGTCTGCAACACAGATTATGTCATTGCTTCTATGTGAAATCTTGTCAGAAGCAGGACCCACTTATGCAGGTGAAATGAAGGAGCAATCAGTAACCTGGGCACACTCACAAACACCTGGTTTGTTTTCCTGGAAGGGAGCCAGCAAGCATAAATATGAGCAACACACCTACATGCATTTTCTAACACACAAGTTTCCCATCTGTTCTAGCATTTTGCAGAGATTAAGAGATTTTTTTTTAAAGAAGTACATTTTCAGGGCCACATCTGAAATTTGTAGATGCATTTGATTTCTCCAGGGTTAAGACGGACATGTGCTCTCATTCTGACCCAATTTCTCAGTAGTTTAGGTTCACACACCTCCAAAAACCACCTCTATATCAGTACAAAACCAACAGCACAGGCTGAGCCTCTGTTCAAGCCCGCATTTTACTCTTCTGATCAGAAGTCTCTTCAATCTGTTAGACTGGAGGAAACCTTTCGTAACATGGACAAGACTTTTAACACTAAGAGAGGAGGAGCTTTTCCTGTAGCATTACATCAGATCAAAGCATCAGCCCAAATTATCCTACTCCATCACCAGCACTTCTTCAATCAGTTGGACTGGATGACAGCAGCAAAGCAGACAAGAGACGAGATGTAGCTCCTTCCTACCTTTCACCTGTGTTTGCTTTGAGTTGTGAAAGGTACAGTAGCTTTAAACCAGATATTGAGAATATTTGAGTTCTCATAATCTCAAAAGAAATTTACTTCTAAGCACAAGACTTATGAGTGCAGATTTCTGCCTCGTGAGGCAATTTCCTGCAGTTTCATCATGCAGGCTCTTGTCCAATTAGAACCATGAAGCAACAAAATTGTGGACGAAAAAAAGAACCCCAAACATTAATAAACAACAAGTTTTTCCCCTAGAGGATTTATTTAAATTATGTCATTTGCAAAGTACCAGTGAGATACTTCCTAAATTAAATATAATACATTAATTCAGGTGGTAAATAACAAGTTTATTTCCCTCTGTCATCCACTTGCCAAAACAAAGAAAGCAAGCATGTTGCACTTAAAATTGGCCTTTATTTCCTCTGCAGAGGTTGCTTTCAAAGAAATCCACAGACTCACATTGCACATATTCAGTTATTTTAATTTTGACATAAAAGACAGCGTTACATCAGCTGCTGTGAATTCACACAACTGTCTTAAACAGTCTTTTCTGCTGAGTCTTTGGGTTTACACATCACTTGATCAACATAATCATTCACAGCAATGATGAGCAGATCTGTGACAAGTTATCTATGAGAGCACACATCTTAGTCACCCTAAGAATATTTTCACTTGAAAGATTTGGGATTGGATTTCTTCTATCCTGATGAAAAGCTTTATGGAAGGTTGCACTCTGATTCATGGAATATAATTTATGGATTTCATTACATGTTATGTCCAAGCCTGGGGTACACAGTAAAACCCTCAAAGCAGTATATCTCACAGTTCTGTATGTGCTACATGTTATATATAGGTACTGAAATCTTTAAATACTTGTCATAAAAAAAGGAAATAAATCTGCATGGATAAATCGTGTTGCAAAAATTTCCACAAAAATGGTAAGGACTCAGTTTTGCATGCCATCTTTGTCTTCTTCAGGATTGGTTCATCATTAAGATCAGGGATGGAATGACAAGCGGCATTTTACATCACTGGTGATGGATTGGGTGTAAAAGGGTTCATTTGGATGTGTTCACAGGCATTTCTCCTCTATGTTGTCTCTCCAACAGTAGTTGCATTTTAGCAGCCCCTTATTTAAATAAAATTAAATAATTAGGACGAATCATCATTTCTCAGACAAGTCCAATTAATGAAATGGTGCAGGAAAATCAAGATTACCAGGATAGACATGAACTTCTCTAATACCATAGCTCCACTAGCACACTGACTTCACCAAACCACACAGTACTTGGACAAAAATTGATTGGATGCACAAAATGTGGCTAAACAAGTGTGTTTTTGTTGTTGTTATTTTGTACGATGGAAATACAGTATGTTTTAAAATATTGCATAGGAGCTTTTGGTGACCAAAATGCCAGTTCCATTTGAACAAAACATCCAAATGATTAAAACATTTAAAGGAATACACTTCAACTTGCCTCTGTGTGGACATGGGCTTAATTTTAAAAAATCTTAATCATTTTTAAGTGTTGAAATAGTTATAGATAACCACATGATGAGTTTCAAATAATATAAAATGTCTTTCTGTTTAAAATGGTCAGTGGCTAGAGAAAAAAGTGGTTTACTATGAAATTCTAAATGATCATTACGTAGCCCACTGTACCTTCTACAGCTGGTAAAGCAGATTTCCACTTGCTGTTGCATCATTTTAAGATGTGGTTCACCTATGGAGGGAGTGCTGCACACAATCCTCCTGGTGTGTTAGGTCTTATAAACTAGGCGGCCACAGTTAGATCTTGATTTCTTAATAAAACTTACTGAGCAGCATTACTGAGAAAATGGCAAATGCTCAGTATAGTAGCGTGTCTTTACAAATCCAGTTCAGCCTGGTTGTCTATGCACCTATCCACTGTCTGTACCAACATATTCTAATGCAAGGTCTTGGGGAGGACCGGAATCTATTCCAGCTGCTGTCAGGCAAGAAGCTAGACTACCCCACTGACCAGTAAATAGATTTCATATTCATATTCCATGAAGATTTGAACTCAGATCACTGGATTCAGAGTCCTTAGTGCAAACATTACATCATGAAACCAGGTATTATGACCTCCATATACTGTATAGCCTAAAGCCAATCTATAAAAATGCCTGGCTTAGGAAACCATCTGATCACACAGAATATGCCTTTTAATTCAGTTTCCAAAGCACATAGGTACAATCAAATAGGCTGCTGTAATTTTCTACATTACCAGCTGAGCTGAATCTTCAGCACATTCATTTGAAAGTATTGGTGTTCAACAGTTCTTCAGAGAGAATCATCTAAATTATTACATCAGTAATCTTCAGAGTATGCCACACCGTTCCTTGTGTGAGAAAGCCTGTACAAAACTGGGTGATCTTCAAACCATCTCAGTCACTTCACAATCAGGTGAATTAAATGTGAAATTTATTAGGTAAAAAAACATTGTGTGGTTGTTACAATGTGCTGTGCATGCATCCGTTTTCATCACGAATAAGCTGACAAGTATTATACTTTCCTACTAGTGAGCATTTGTGTGATGAATGTGTGAATGTAATGAGAGAATGCGTGCTTATTTAAGCCCATGTCATTTTCAATCCATCTCCTGGGGCTAGAATAAGCACCTCTCTTTCCCACAGGCCTCTGCTAAGCCTAGCTGAGAATCTGGTCATGCAGGCTCTAATCAACATTGGCATGGCCATTCTGTCTGTGGCAGAGGAGGACAGAGTAGATGAGGAGGTTAGAGAAGGGAGAAGATGAAGGAACAGGGAGGTGGAGAGAGAGATAAAAGGTGAGGCAGAGGTGAAGTTGTGTGGGGTAACAATAAGAGGAAAAACACAAAGAGGACCATTTGAAAGCAGAGGGTAGAGAAAGTAGGGGGGTGACACGAATTGTATTCTAACAGTGAGAGAAAGACATAAGGGTAAAAATGCCACATGAGAAGTGTAGAAGAGAACAAAGATGCAGAATGACAAGAGGGAGCACAGAGAAGAGAGCCAGTTTTAGTATAAAAGGACAAAATCTTTGAGGACTAATAGAGAAACAGAAAGGAGAAGGGAAACGGTTGGTGCACTGTAATATATGCACTTTATTTTTTATTTATGTCAAGAGTACAGAATCATGAGAAAGGGGGGGTATGAGAAACCAGATTAGGAGAGAACCAATGAAAGACAGCATGGGACACAACAAACCCAGAGTAAGCACTGCAACCAGCAGTTAACTGAAATTAGTCTAATGAGTACCTGTCATCCTATTCAAGCTCCTGTTGATTGACATGTGTGAAGTTGCCTTAAAGATATGGGAAGGAAACAGAGTTTAATTTGGTGCTGTGAGATGGGTTCCCTTTAAATGGGACATACCATCTCTTTTTTTTCTTTCCTTTAGATAATATGTGGACATTTAAAGTGACTTCCAACTCACAAACTGTGAAAAAGAGGCATCACACAATACTTTCATTTTATTTGGTGCCACCTTAATGTGGATCTAAAAAGGTCTTACTCAGTGAAATAATCAGATTTGCAAGGTAGAAAAATCTAAGCTCTCATGGGTCCACCTACAGCTTCAAACTCTAAGTCATCCACTTGACCCTAACAAAGCAGGATTGGAATTTATCATTTTTATTCTGCCATTTACCTGTTTTTAAAAAGGAAATTCACAAATTTTCAACTTTTGCTTAAGTTTACTTAAGAAATTAGTGAATAATTCTCTTTTAGCACTTACTTTATTAATCTTTTTGTTGTCCTTTTTTGCATGGTCCGAAGTTGGAAAATTCTGATTTTACAACTGTTATTGAATGAAACATAAACAGCAGAACCCCTATCGACAAATTTCTAACTATCAAGGAAATGTGTTGTCGGTGTGAGCACTCAGGCAGTTTCCATATGACTTGCCTCAAAGGTGATTCACTGTAATTTGTGTTCAATCTTGTGTATGCATGATTGCCAAAGCTTAACAATCCTAGAAGAGGCACTCTGAAAGAGCAGTTGTATTATAGTTGAGTGGCTCACTCCACACCTTCTATCTATAAACATAAGTGTTAACTAATGTCAGCATTATATCCACTTCTAAACCCCTTAAATGGCGTCATATACATATATATCAGCCAACCTAATTTTCCATTTTTTTCCCTCAAGGATAGTGAAGCCAAGACCCAGCCTACTCCGCTTCTAAATGGCTAGTTCTTACTGTCTTCACCGGTTAAACTGGTTAACTTTAAACGAGGCAGGAGGACCAGTGAGTCAATCAGAGGCAGAGTGGGGCGAATGCCCTTAAGAATGAACATCAACTAGCTTCTCAGCTGATGTTAGAAATGCTACACTTGTGCTGTAAATGACAGCCCGAAACCCTCTTTCCGCCACCAACTTCAGATACACCTTAAGATGAAAGCATCAAACGTGGTGAAATGGCTCTTTGTTACTGCTGGGGCCACATTAACATGAAATCTTGGGACCTTGGGATCACGTATCAGAAATCATGCGATGTGCAAATACTAGGCTCCTGATCAATTTTTGGGGTATGGTAAGAAGAGTCATCGTACATGTAACATATTTCTGAAACTGTTTTTCTGGGGTACTTGTTTTTATACCGCATTCTCCAGGGACCACTACACCACTGGTTTGAGGTACACTTCTGGATGCATTATCATGGTACTGTGATGTGTTTGCTGCTGTGTCAAATCCAATTCCACTGTGTTTTTATGTGTATACTGGTAGATCATTCATCGCTCAAGTATTTCACTTTTATCCTGTGGAGAAAAAAGGAGATTGGAATCTATCTCACTTGGCAGGTTAAATCCTGGGAAGTTCACTCACTAATCCATTACAGTGCAACCCAAAGAAACATACCATGCCCTCTCATACTCCTGTTTATGTGAGCCGATTTCTTAGTGTACTGTATATAGGAAATGTATTTCTTTGTTTCCCATAACAAATAAGGATACACTTTAAATGTGACCTCGCGACATCACTTTCAGTCAGCATAAAAAGAGGATTTTACTAAATAATTGCCACGAAAATTCATAAACATCTAAAACTCCAAAGGATGCCATTTTTATTGATGCCATACCTGTTTTGGTGTTTTGCAGCTGTAAAGTCATCCAATCTTATTACCATTCATTTGCCATTTGCCATAGTTTGGTCAGTCCTGCCATCTTTAACTTAGAAAAAAGACAAATGTTTTTCAATAGTCATTATACTCACTCAGAGAGCTCTCAACTCTTAACTGATGAAATGACCACTCTACGCACACTAGGATATTTTTGGTGTCCTATCTATATGTCAACACGCAGTTGCATATATACAAGCCTAATAATAAGCTGCTGAGGAGAAAGAAATAGACAGAGGTCAAATCATTCAATATCATGCATTGGAAAAATGCCTTTATAGTGTTTAATTGGAGTGCATTTTAACAGTCATGCTCCATGCAAACTCTGGATTGAGATTGTGCAAGGCAAAACACTCACACTGTTTTTAAACACAAAAGAGCTTTTGATCAGCCTGTCTAAGAATATCAGGTCTAATGCATACTGTATCAGAGACTTTCATTTATTCAGTTGTATGTTTAGTTATTCTAAGTAACACCTGCCAGTGAATAGACAAACATCTTTAAAACGCTGCCTTCTGCTTTTGTTATTGTGTCTTATTCTTTACCAGGCTACCGGCAAGTGGTCATTCTGCATGTCTACAACTTTATCATGAAGTGTACCATTTAAGGCCCCACAAGAGCTGCTGCACTTCACTACGTTGTGTTGTATGTCTATGCGTGCACAGAAGGCTAGATCCGCAGTACTGTAATAAAGGTTCGGGTGCTGAGGTGGTTCAGACCAACAGCTGTGAAATTGCTTCTCAGTGACCACAGTATTATTGTATAGCCCACAGGGAGACTGAAAATGTGAGTATATGTGCACAAGAAGGAACAGAGAGACAGAGAGGAAAGGAAGAAACACACTACATGATCTGGAAAAGGCTGTGATAACATATGTGCCAAAAAGCCTTGTATTGATTGGCTCTGACCTCATATTTTCCCCTCCATCAAATCTCACTTCATCCCTCCAAGTTTGTATCTTCTCTTTTCCGTTTCATCATTTTATGATGGATGTATGCAACTGATCAAGTGAACACAGCAAATGCTTCATTTTTAATATCAAAAACTGGCGCAGCGGTCACACTGTGATTTAGATGAGGTTTCATTAGTGAGACTCACACTCTAACTGTGAGGAAGTCTGCTGTTCTCCAGGAAGTATAGTCAGTCTTTCTAGACATCCATAAACAGCCAGCTGCAGAGTGTTTTCTAATGTTCAATCTTCAATAGCTGTTTGATGTCTCAAATTTTTGCATCCTTGTGAGCTGTAGCTTAAATAAAATATTCACTGTAACTGGAATAAACGAGTGGCGTAAAGAGAAAACAATGAGGTTGCATTAAGAAACAAAAAGAGGAGAAATAACAGCTTTTTAAGGGTGCAACAATGTAAACCAATTCAAAATAAGATGTTTTTTTTATCATTCCAAATCTTGTTCCCCATCCATACACATGCACCATGCATCTCTATTTGTTTTTCAGAGTTGCTGTTTTTCTGGTTTCTAAGCTGAAGCAGAAATGAACAGCTACATTCATTTATCATAATCACAATGCAGTGCAGCCACACTTCTGTGCCACATTCACAAACACACACAATATCTGTTTCTGTGTCTTCTCTCTGTCTGTCTCCCTGTTGTTTTCAGCACAGCGGGAACAGCTGACAAGGTTCCTCTTCTGGCATGCCATCAGTGTTATTTCATAACATGGGGGGAAAAATCTATTGAGAATACACCCAGACCTTCTGACTATACCAACAAAATGTTTTGTTTTGTTTATATTGAATCACTATACCTAATTTTAACTACAGATTCCTTTCTTCCATCATCCGTTTAGCAGATGACTGAGCAGACTGAGAATTGAGAATGACCCTCAGATAGTTAATAAGTTAAGAAAGAAGCTTTTCCATGCCTAACTGCAGTGTGGGCCCTGCTGCTAGAGAGCAAGGTGTCTTTGTTGGATATATAGGAGCTAATGCACAAAGGTGGAAGGTGACGGGGAGTCCATTTAGCAGTGAACTATGGCACTGAAATAATTGAACCTTGCCTCAACATCCTTCACTTGCCTCTGTAGTTGTCATTTATGAGTCCATTTATCAACCGGCTGAGTTCCTAATTCCTCTACACCTTTTTTTCCTTTTCCTTTCATACATCTTTCCAGTCCTGCCTTCCCTTTGCATGTCTGTTATTTGCTTTAATTTCTCCCTCCTTCTCAACTAAATCCATCCATCCCCTTTTCCATCTCTGGTAAGGTAAGATAGTGTTAGCATGGACACTAAGAAGTGGAGGCACCTCCCCACCTCCTGCTTTCTGTTACAAGTCCTGCTTCCCCTTGAGAAATAGCTTAGATGGGATCTCTGAACCATTCAAATATGTGTCATGCATTTATACAGGACGGATGACATATCTATTAACAGAGAGAACGGTTTACCAAGAAATAGAGTTAATATCACCAGGACTGTTCAGAACCACTCAGAATCACCATTTGGCAGACAGTTGATGCTGATGTGGCCTCCACAGCCTGCTCTACCTACTGCTTTCTCCCTCTGTAAGGTTGTGTGATTGTAAAGCTTTGTTGAGTCAGGCCCAGTTGCTTTTTAATTTTTTCCTGCATTAAATAAATAAAAGAAATGGAACAATGATTCTCTTTTCCCTTTATCATCTCCTATGTCCATCAAACAGGATTGTATATGTTCGGTGATGTTTGGAAAGCCTGTGGGGACAAAACTCCTTCCCAGCAGTTTTAAAACAATGTTGGCAACCTGCAAAGGGGGCAGGGCTGAAATGAACGATTAAAACATGCAGATTAAAACATGTAGCAGCAAAAACAAAAGATAAAGTAATGTGTGAGATTATTTATAAGCACTTCTCATTCTTCTTCCCAACTTTAAAGTTTACTGACACTAAACTTGCCAAAGTTGTGAAGTATCTTATGTGCTTAGCTGTGCAGAATAGACTGAAAGCAATCCTGTGCTACAATAAAAGGGTGTACTATGCAGTCTGCATGAATATGGAGGAAGCCTATATATGCAGCCCAGTTTAACAAATTATTACATGTTGACGTTTCTGACACATGCTCTTTTCCATTGAAGACGCCTAGGTAGGTGATTTGTTATCTTGAGGATTGAGCTGTCAGAGCGGTAATGGGTCTGTCTGGCTGATCTGGCTACACATGGCTGTATCACTGCCACAGGAGAACTTTTTTTCCTACACAATTTATTGGAAAAAATACTGTATGCAAATGTGTTACACAACCTTGACTTCCCTTCTTTGCAATTAAGGCATTAATAGCCTGATGAACTTAGATTAAATGATACCTTATTCAACAGATGTTTTATTGACATCCATTTCAGCTCTTTGTGTATTTACAACAACACATGTTGTTTAGGACTGAAGAGAGAGGCAGAATGTTGGGATTTTCACTGCAGAGTTTCCAGCCAGAAAGTCATCAGATATACTTTGTTTTTGTACACAGACTCAGAAATGTACCAACAGTCAAAGCTACACTCACACAAAGCTCCTAACTGAAACTAAATTCTTGGTCCTGCGATGTATCCTCTGTGCCTCTTCAAGTGTGCATTACCGCCATCTAGTCATATTTGTGTGACAAGAAATGCCACATGAAAGTGTCCTTATTGTGAGACAGCATAACATCCTGCACCAGCATAATGATAAACAAACAGTTAGATACAGGGAACATAGCTTTATTAAATTGCTGCATTACAGTGGCACAGGAAATTACAATGAACAATCCAGTGCATGTTTGTTTGCTCCAACAAAGACACTAACTTTAATCTTTCCTGCTTACTATGTGCTGTTTTTCATGTTCAGATAACTGTGTGCACACAACAGTTTAAGAGATGCTCATTTTGTTTCATTAAATAAGAAAAGGCAACTTATTTATCACAATTCTGGCGGTTCTGGCAATAGAAAAGTTTCGAACAGCCTCTTTGATACAACTTCATGTCTCTGTGCATCTTGCTGAATCTTCAGTTTCATTCTTTGAGTGGCATGGCAGCTTATAGTAACCTCTTAGTCACAGTGACAGGAACGCTTGTGTTTGTGTGCAGCAGTGAAAGTTATTTTGATGTTTTGCCAGCAAAAAGGTTAAGGAAACTTTGCCCATGCTTTCAGGATGAGTTAGTGTTGAGGTGATGACTTTAACTTTGACTACATTATTATCATAATATAATAATTTCTGATCATAGTCCAGTTTCTCTTACTCTTAAAAATACTCTGTTTAAACCACAGTACAACTGGCGTTTTAATCCTAGCCTTCTGGAGGACCACTCCTTCATGGAGTGTATGACCGCACATATAGATGAGTTTTTTGCAACAAATGATAATGGAGAGTTGTGTGACTCCACCCTATGGGAGACTTTTAAGGTTGTGATGAGAGGTTATGTGATCGCGTTTGAGTCAGCTAAGAAAAAAGAGTTTAATAGGCGCATTAAGGAAATTGAAGAGATGCTTCCAGCACTTGAAGAGACTTACAAAACTTCTCTCTCATCTGTGGATTACGATAAGATTTTGAAATTGAAATATGAATATAACAGCATCCTCAGTAAACAGGGTAGATGTCTCCTTTTAAAACTTAAACAGAAACATTTTGAACTAGGAGACAAGCCAGAGAAATTGCTGGCCAGCCAGCTTAGAAGTGAAAGAGCTAATCAAGCCATTCATAGAATAAAATCTAAATCAGG
>JAVQJG010015550.1:0-33333 GCA_036024015.1 Craterocephalus amniculus | reverse complement strand
ATGGCTTGTGGGAGAAGCTCGTTGTCGACCTCTCAGTTAGCGGCCTGATGGGGGCAGGTTACTTTTCAAACTGGCATCATTATTAAACTCTATCGTGATATATATCGATATCGTTCAATATGGGAAAAATATATCGTGATAATATTTTTGGCATATCGCCCAGCCCTACGCAAACGTTAACTTTAATACATTTTCTACCACACACATACGTCTCGCATACTACAAGGTCAAAGTTGATCTCATCTCAGCAGCTCGGGTATAATAAGTCTTTTCCAGTTTTCTAGTGGAAATTACGACCCATGTGCAATTCTGTCATCGTTTTTGGGCATTTACCATAAATACGACGGTCCCTGAAGGCAGCATACTTCCAGTCCTGCAGCTTCTAGATGCATCCCTTCCCATCACACCTGCACCTAATGGCTACATGTGCACATCATCGTGCACATCATCGTGCAGCTCTGCTGAGGCCTGATAACCAGCTTTGCATCTGACTCAGTTCCTCGTGTAAATCATCAAGATTTGATGGTTTAGTCAGATTTTCCCAAAAAGTTTCAGCTCTTTCCCCCCAAATGTTTGAATTAAACATAAATGTATAAAACAGTCCGGTCCAGGCATTTCTCTGACCACAACCGAAACACAATTGTTTTTTTTCAGAACAATTATTATTCTATTTTATTATTGTCCATGTTCTTGTTACGCCATGAAGCATAAATCTAATGAAAGTGTCGCGTTGACTCTTTGAATTTGACTTTTTCTTTTCCAGTTTCTGTTCTTCTATTGATGACTAGAAGATCTATGAAAATCTCGCCCATGTTTTGCTGCAGACTCGCCTGACAGCAGCTCGCTGAGAGGAGAACCGGTACTGGTTGGATGAGGACCCGAACCCTCCTACCTTCCTCTGGACCTCCCACACATTGATGAAGTTCTTGCCCAGCTGCGCGGACAGCAGGATCTCCCCCCGGAGGAGCGCGAGGCTGCGGCTCGCGCTGTTCCCGCCCCGGTAGGACAGCAGGCTGGAGCCGCTGTGCAGGTCGAACACGGTCCAGTTCCAGAGCTGCGAACCGGCGTCGCTGCTAACGATCACTTCCAGCGGAGCCGCCATGTTGGTTCTCTCTCAGCACAACACGCGCGGGAAGCCCTCGGCTCCGCCCAGCCCGCTGACGTCACGTCCGGGACGAGACGCTGTGCACTGTGGGAGATGTAGTGAAGCTTTCTGTAATTCTGTCAAAGCAGTTGCTGGGAATATCATTAATGAGAAAAAAACTAAGGAATATACAAGAATGGTAAATCTTTACATTTAAAATCTGAGAATCGGCCATTATACTAAAAACATAATACTCTGTCGTAGACAGTTGAAAAATAAAAATAAAAAAGGAGAAATCTTAAAGAATCTAATATCATGAAAGAATTAAATATCCTTTTAAATAATAGCTACCTTACTCTAGAGGAAGAAACTAAACTGACAAATTTGAAATAAGATTTAGATCAAATATACACTAATATGACTAAGGGAGCTTTTATACATTCCAGAGCGAAATGATTAGAGGAAGGTGAGAAGAATTCTAGCTATTTTTTCGCCTTAGAAAAAAGGAACTATAGGATCATAGGTCTTAATCAATTGCCAAAAATGACCCTATCCTAATCATAAGAGTACTACTAATGAGATAAAAGCCCATTTTTAATATTCCACCATCCTCAATGTTTTTTCTGGGCTAATAATGGCCATTTTTCCCTTGCCATAAATTGATTAGAGCCTCTGTGTCACCACTGAAGATTTCATTGAAGTTTTATATGACCTTATTCTATCAAAGAGAGTGCTCTTGATTAGATAAAAGCACATTTTTAATATTACACCATCCTAAATGCTTTTTCTGGGCTAATAATGGCCATTTTTCCATTGCCAAAAAGTGATTAAAGCCTCTGTGTCAACACTGAAGAGTTCGCTGTATTTTAAAGTGACCTTATCCTACCCACGAGAGTACTATTAATGAGATTATAGCACATTTTGAATATTCCACCATCCTTTATGCTTTTTCTGGGCTAATAATGGCTAAGAATGGCCATTTTAGAGTTAATTCCAGTTATAAATTAAACAAGACATTAGTTTTGATTAAATAAAAGACCCTTTGGAGTTCTCTACCCATATATTTATGGCCTTTGTCCTTTCAATAAGTTCATTATAGCATTCATCCATATTGAAATTATTAATAGCAATGCACATAAGTTCTTAAGACACTTTACTCGTGATTAAATACAGAAATCATATTAACTGGACGTAAAAAGCAATCAGAAAACCGTTCCCAATCATTTCGTCGTCGGCACTTTGCAATCTATCAGTTTAAAACACTAATGTTTAGCAAAACACAGGATTTTTTTTAATTTTATGCCAGTTAGGCCATTTAGTCACGTGAAATCGTGAGTTACGACGGGTTGATGCCGAATCGAACAGCTGCAGTCTGGCGACACCGAGGGAAACCGCTCCCGCGCCTCTTCTGGCAGACGATCACTTTATGGCACAACAGAGCCATCTGATTGGCCACTTGAGAGGAGCCCTCTGATTGAAAGAAGCACTGTAATTGGCTGCTGAAAAGGAGCCCTCTGATTGGCTGCTGAAACTGAGTCATCTGATTGGCCACATGAAAGGAGCCATCTGATTGGCCGTTGAAACGGAGGCATCTGATTGGCAGTTTGAAATTGGCCCTCTGATTAGCCGTTAGAAAGGAGCTATCTGATTGGCAGTTTAAACACAGCCACCTGATTGGCCGCTGGAACGAAGTTTCAGAGAGAAGGCCCATCAGATGACTGTGAACCCTGTATAAATTCAGTATATGTACAAGTACACTCAAGAGGCACTGCGTTCAGAGCACCAGCTACACAAGAATATTGAATCCAATCTAACAGCTCTGTTATAAAAATATATACTTTTAACGGGATCTACTTAAGAAAAAGAAAAAAGAAAAAAAGAGGAAAGGAATAGTAAAAAAGAAAGAAGGTAAAAAACAGTTTGATTTTAACCTGTTGATTTATTTATCCATACTACTTTGTTTGTTGACCTTGGGATCATGTATCAGAAATCATGCAATGTGCAAATACTAGGCTTCCGATTCATTTTTGGGGGTATGGTAAGTAGAGTCATCTTACATGTAACATGTTTCTAAAACTGTTGCTTTTTTTAAACTGACTAAAAAATGAAGTATGCCCACTTCTTCAGGGACCACTACACCACTGCACACATTACAATATGAGTTGGAAAAATAATTATTCCATTTTTATTTTTTATAATTAGAACATATACCATTTAATATATATGAAGTACTAGTATAGAATTAGATTCTTTTACAATACACATTTAGAACTGGCCACAAAATAAAAAATATCAGCTTTACAAACCAAGCAGCCTCCGAAAGAGAAGATCAATGAATAAATAGATAAATAAATAAATAAATAAATACTTTGGCATATAAAGGTTACAACAAATTAAAAATAAGTTTTATGACAGCAGTTAGCATTCACAAAGAAACACTCAAATTAAATGCCATTGAATTTACTACATTCTTCAAACAACACATGAACAGCTGACTTGAATTTTATACTATGCATGACAGGCATGAAAGTAATTTAGACCAACAGTTACAGTATAGGCTAACCCAAACCTGCCAAAAATATTAGAATAGTTAATTTTATAACAGCAGATCATTTGCAGTTCATGTTGGAAATTTCTCTTACTGTATCTCTCATTTCCATTTCTCAGTTTAAACCACCAATATCCCAAATAATCAGATAAATGTCTCATTTAAGTCAACAGATGGTCTGACCATTTAATTGCCTTAGAAAAACTGAAATTAAAATCTTATTCGCAAGCAGGCACCAGACTAAACAAGACAATGCAAAAACCAAAGTAAGGAAACGGCACCATTTAGATAATATAGAAAGGCTCACATGATAATGCGAAACAACTGGCAAGGATGACCAAATTAGCCTCATGTTGTTTTTTTATATATAGAAACCTCTCAGACACTCATAAATCAGTCAAATATTAGGATAGCATTTTACAAGTCTTAACATAATGCACTGTAATAATAATGGAATCACAATTTTTTCTAAGGACATAACAGTTCATACATACATAGACATATTATTGGGCAGACGTATCAGTTTAATACCACTGGAAACACTGTTGGTTGTTACTGTAAAGCAATGAAATGCTTCTACGTTAATGTGAACGTTGAGTGCTCCACATGACGGGAATTGGATTACATTTTCAATGTTCTGAATCAGTCAGTGAGTTAATTGGATTCTGCTGTAAGTAAACTATATAGAAATCCATAGACATTCTTTCTTTCATTAAGGGCTAACTTTCTGATATATTTCCTTTTTCTTAAAACTTGTTGGCTATTAAAATAATTCATAAAAACTAATATCACAATGTGTTCATCTCATAAATATAGTCTCTGGTTGAGTTCAGCTTCATGTTTTGGCTAGAAATGTGCAACTACAACTTCTTTTTCTCCAAAAATTAAGTGCACTCGGATTTTGATTGACCCTTGTGGGATTTCTGAGAATATCAAAAATGAGAGTTTCTGCTTTCACCTAAACATACAATATCAAGCTAAATATTCTAACATACCTGCAGACAGAAAAAATGACACAGAAGACACCGTCAACAAGGCTCATAGCAGCAAACTGTGATTGTGAAGGTTTCTGTAGTGTGTCTGTGTGTGTATGTGAGCGTTTGTGTTTTTATGTATTTGACATTTGAACTGCTACACCTGTTCATGCTTGACTTGGAAGGAAGAGAGGACGAACGGCACAATCACTTGTTTTCTATCAGGATCTGCACCTTGCACACCAGGTCTCTGGCCAGGGTCAAAATCTGCTTGATGTTGTGGTGCTCGGCCATTTCTGGAAGACAAAAAAAAAAAAAGTTCAGTGTTATCTTACTGCAAGAGTGCCAGAAATTAGTTGTCTTAATGAACTGATGCATTCCTGCATGGTGAAAAGTAAAAGGTAGAGAGGTAAAGGTTTCAGTCACTCTTGAAATGAAGTTTTAATTAATTTAAAGAGAGCAAACCAGCTTCTGATTAAAAGTTTGTGAGGTTATTATGAAATCTAAAGTTTGGTGTAACATGGGGCCATTAGAAGCAAGTCATTGTGAATAATTGGACTCTACTGCTGATAGTCAAATTAAAACAGTTAAACTGAACATTGGAGAAAAGTGCCTCCCGTGGGAACACCTTAACGATGTAACATTGTTACATTTACACCTGAAAGAAAATTATTTAGCTAATAGCAACTGCAAGGCGAAAAAATATGAACAATCTTGGGCTCTGCAGATAAGAGACACTTGATGGGATTTGGAAATGCAAGCTTTGTTGCCCTTATCACCGGAACAGAATAAGATTTGGAAACACTGCAGCAAAAACTGAGACAATGGACTGTTTAAAACTGGGAGAGTAACCATAATAGAATATAGCACACATAGAAAAAAAACAGTGCTGGTTGGGGTTTTATCCTGACACAGGGAGCTATAGGGCAGAATAGGTTGATAAATAGCTCAAATTATCTCCTGCAGGAAAGAGGAGCCTGTCATCAAGCTTTCCAGCCATCACTGGAGAAACAGTAGTCTGCACTGAACATGATGTGATTTCATAACCATTAATGTTTGCCTGACACTGCTTCAGGTTCCAAAGCATTAAAATATAGTGTCGCTGCGGCCATTTCGTATTCTGTTTCCACGCAGCCGTAACCTTGTTTATAAGCTCAGCCTTCCCAACATCTCAGACTTTTATGGAGATTCAAATGAGGCAGTTGTTTGTGCTCGCTGATGGCTGGCAAAACAACACAGCTAATCAAAGTTGTCATCAACACTGAAAATGAGATTGTCAGAAAAACAGAGGCAAGCATGAATGAGAGTGACTCAACAGAGGGTGTTGCTGACACTCTAGCATGCTTAATATTAAACCTATATGTTATTTGAATACATATTTAAGAAGTGCAGTTAAGTTAATCATCTCCATGCACTACAACTTGTGACCAAAATGACTCCTTAAATCAAACAGCCAGCCAGATCAATTAGCCAGTAAAGCTATGGGATTAAACTAGTATAACACACGAACATAATCACTTTGAATCCACATTATGGGTTCAGCTCTTAGATTCCTGCATCCTGTAATCTTTCTTTGATTAGATTCTTGCCTCAAAGCTGTGCGTCTGCTCGACAGCCGTAATGGCGTCATTATGCTTTTTCTCTCCAGACTTGATTGAGATTTTTTCATTGCTACGGATGACATGGTAGGGAAACAGTGTGTCTGAGTGTGTCTGTGAGAGGCTGTGCTATACGACACACATCTCAGAATGGCAACCTGCAGCGTGGCAATCCCCGAATATCCACTTATTTTTGAGGAAAGACTGTTTTAAAAGGCATTGGATTGAGGTGTGTTTTCTTTACAAAGCATCCGACAAATATTATGAAACACAGCTGCATGTGTGAACATCAGAGGGAAGCTGTGGCGATTCACCGTTGAAGAACTTTATGATGTCGGTGAAGTCCATGTTGTTCTCCAGGATGATGTCTCTGTACATTTCCACCAGGGCCAGGGCTATGAAGAGCACGAAGTGACTGGATGACACGTATTTGGCTGCCCAGATGGTTTCCCAGGCGGCAAAAACATCATCATACACCAACTCTGTAGCACAAAGGAGCAGAAGTTTGTCACTGGTTGTTTGATTACAGACTTAATAATTTTTTTAATGTGATCTGTTCTTTCAGGGATCTTCTGTTACTCCCCGTCTTTCCTTTAAGTTTGCCATTCAGCTCACCCTGGTCTTGCTCCTAGATCCCCGGCTTTTTAATGTTATGTGTTTTTTCTGCAGGACTTGCTCATTGCTTACTGCTAAATGGATGCCATCCAGAGTTTGTTGTAACAGTCCCCACAAGATATCCGCAAGCCTTCCTAAACTAACAGTGATTGTTGGACACAAATAAATTATACACCAAATCCGTGGTAAAGGTGTGGATTTCTTTTTCATCTTCTTTTCTTTAATTCAAAGCACAATTGTTGGGAGTTTGTCCTGTACGTCCTTTTTAATTGCATTTCTAGTCCTCATTCCAGTTGAGCAGTATGGTTTTATACTAATGTAATGTTATTACTGTACAGTCTGAGTCGGTGATTAGACCCCAGCGTTTAGATGTGGTCTTAATGCATTGGGACATTTCTGAGTGTGTGTTTCTTTTGGACTCATTGGAGCAGTGTGGGAAGTATGTTTCTTTTTTTTTTTCCTCTTTTTTAACCATTTTGAGTTCCTTAAGTTCACCCTGCATGTACATATGTAGTTTGTTCTTGACTTTAAACGTATACTGTACTTGTGTTTAAGAACTTGAGTGGGAGGAGTGTCTGTGCGACTATCAGTGAAGAGAGATAAAAAGGAAGCAAGTGTCTGCTGAGGACACAAAGCAGGCTTGTTTTTATTAAAAAGAATAAGTCAACAGAATACGGGGCTTTACTAAAATAACCCACTTTTATGCTTGAGGAGAAAGTATGAATTGATGCCAACCCGCCACAACTTCAACTAATAAGTTTAAAAAATGAAATGAAATCCAAATGGTTTCCAAGCTTTGATGATAATGTGTTTCCATGTGCTTTGATATTTCATTCCAAATAAAATTGTCGAGTAAAGAATGTTTTCTTACACTTTGCTATCGTTATTACCTCGTTTGAAGTCTAGGAGAAACCAGCGGTAGCAGAAGTAGAAGTGGGTGTAGTCTCCGTTCTGGTGCATTAGCTCAAACAGCTCAGAATCTAGTATCTACACATGTTCAGTGAAAAAGTCATGAGAAAGATCGGTTTTTGTAAATAAAAAATTAATTCAGTGGCCTTTATAGTAAAACAGGTCACCTGGATTAGAGAGCGCATGTTTGCAAAGTGAGTATCCATCGCTCCTCCGTGCGGAAAGTTTTGATTCATTCTCTTCATGAGTTCGGTGAAGCAGCTGAAAGCCATGGCCTCTGAAAGGAGGACAGAAAGTGAGTGGGATAAGCGTCCGTCCCGATTTATTCAATCAAAGACAGCAAAAATACACCAAATGTCAGAAAACAGGGGAAATAAATAGTGAAATCAGCGTGTTGACTCACCATCATCCAGAATAACTAGAAGAGGAGCCAGCAGGTCACACATCCCCTGTACGTATCCAATGTCAAGGTGCTTCCAGATATAGCTGTAAAGAAGGAAACAGAACACTAGTTGTATGACTACTGCGCTGAGTCATAATCTAGTAGGGATTTCAACATTTCTGTTCAACATGGAAATATTTTGTTTTTAAAGAAGACACTCCATTAATGAGAAAATCTTGTGTTTATGGTATTGTGACCCTTAAACGCCTCGAGCAGAAGCGTTTAGGAGTAGCTGTAAGTTATGGCATTATGGCCCTCCTCACACTGGAGGTCATACACCTGGATCTGAGAGAACACGGTCGCAGAGAGGGATTGTATACTATGAAGTAATTTGTGTGAAGGGGTGGTATGAAAAGGTGTTGTTCTGACTGAGACCTCAGTTCACAAGATGTCTGCAGGCTGAGGGAACTTCTGCCTTCTCACTGATCCGTTTGTCCTACATCTGGAGTCTTTTCCTTACATCCATTTATCAAGATAAATATTTTGGAATTCCTAAATTACTATTTACAATTATGTTTCTCAGATCATGTAGATGTAAAACATAAACTTCCTGGACCATGTGAATCTTAGCTGATCCACTAGGCAGCAAAATGATGACATCTTAACGCTTTAATTAAGATCATATTTAGTCGATATATTACATAAAAGTGACTCATTGCCTTGGTCACATACATAATGACTTGATTGTTGGCTTTGGACTTCTCATGGAAATTGAAAATGTCCTTTTATGTTGCATTTTAACAGAAGTAGTTTATTTGAGGGTTTTAGATGAATATTGATAATGAATATTACAAAATAATCACCCATAGATTTTAATTTTACTGTACCATCACATCCCTGCAGGTGGCAGTGTTGTACCTGCACATGATGTTGCGCAGCTTCTCCAGGTTGGCAGGAGTGAAGTACCAGTAGTTCCTGTCACAGCGCTGGACGTCCTTTTCAATACGGTGCAGATTGAGTGTATACAGGTCTAACAGCTCTTGCTGAAACAAATAAAAATAAGGCAAGTGATTAAACGCACTCATTGCAGAGTTGATCTGTCTGAAAATAAATGAAAATGAATGGTTCTCAAACTTTTTCTGGTGTGCACCCCCCTTTGGAAACAAAGAAAAGCTCCCACCTTCCCACAATTATAAGTGGTATTTTCCTCTGTTTGAGAACCATTGCCACAAATTAATTAGATCTATTAAAACCTGCAAGCGTACAGAATAAGCGCTTCCAGCCGATTCTCCAGAGATCTCTTCTTTTTTTGTGATTTTAGATGTGGCCATAGATTCACACGGAGGGTGAAGACTCTCCATCTCAGGCTCCGACAGGTTGGACTCGGTGCCTTCTGGACTGATTTTTCCCTCCTTCTGCCTGAGCTCCACATTGAGGGCTGATTCCTCAGAAGAGGACGAGGTTTCACAGAGTCCCTTCCTGCTCCAAGGCACCATGGAAACTTTGGCTTTGGGGATTTCCTCCATCTCTATGGTGGAGGGAGACTCGTCCGACTCGGTCATGACCGGAGCCTCGTCTCTCTTAGAGGCTCCTCCTGCTCCAGAAACTCCAGTTTCTGTGGAGAGAACAAGATCCTTTGCCACTTCGGGAGCCTCTGGACCTGTGAGATTTTTGTCTCTCCCCTGTGACGGGGAAACCTCGGTACTTATCTGCGATTCATCCGTTTCCTTCATCGTTTTCATGTTTGTTTCTTCGAGCATGGACGTTTTCTGCAGACTTTCCTCTACGTTTTCTCCTTTGGATTGTATGACAGCTTTTGCAACTCTTTTCTTTTCAGATACTTCTTTTCCTGATTCCAGATACTCTGAAGGCTGAATTATTTTAATTTCTGCATCCAGATTTTTATCCTCAGAACTGGTTACCTGTGTTTTAATAGTCTCTGACTCCATATTTTCATTTTCCTCAAGCATCAAGCTGATCTTTTCTTTGCTTGCATTATCCTCTATCACCACAGTCTTAGTATGTTCTGCAGCTTTAGTCCGATCAAGCGCCTCCTCCTCTTCCTCTCCTTTGTTCCTCTGCTCCCCTGTCACCTGGGTGTCTATTCCTTCTGTCACACCTTCGATCTCTGCCCCGGCAGCTTTGGCGGAGCTCTGTGATGCCTGAGGCACAGCTGCAGATCTCTGAGCTGCATCAGGTGCAGAGCTGTCCTCCGTGCTGAAGGAGCCGTCTGACAGGCCGGAGGTGATGGAGAAGTTTCGGGAGGAGGGATGGCCGGAGTCGGGAGAACTTGTCTCATTCTGCAGCGCTCCGTTTGGTATCTTAGGCACCTGTTTGGCCTCTTCGTTCTTGATCTCTACCTCAATCTGGTCCACTTCCTCCACAGACTCAAACACCTGAAAGAACAAGCCAAAGGGAAGCAGACTACTCCAGGGGAAGGGATGGAAGGATGTGAAGAACTAGCAGGAGAGAGAATGCAGCAGTCAAAATGTCACAATCATGGGCATTACTTGAGTTGTACTTTTAGCAATGTGGCATAAAATTTATCAGCATATTGGAAACTCTTACAGATTTCATATTTAGTTGCCCTACATATTATTGTTACCTGAGTGCTGCTGCTGGAATCACTCTGTAGGCGAACTAGGCTCTGCCTGTCTGAACTCGGGGAGGACTGCGACTGCAGAATAACAACCATTCAAGGGAAAAAATATGCAATTATTTTCATTTATATAATTTGTTTCCTTGTTTGCTGTTTTAATATAAAAATGTGTCCCATCAAAAAACTGCAGGAAGAAAATAATCTGGTTTGTTCTTGGCACAGATGAGGCTCCAAACAAGTCAAACCAGTTGATTTAAACTCAAATTATTTTCATTTTTTTCAATTTATCTTTTCTTTTTTTTTTAAATTGAGTTTATTTTCGAACATAATCATAAAAATTCTCCTTAAAGAAATTAAAATAAAAGACAAGGTGGATAAAAAAAGAACAAGAACAAAGAAAACAAGCAAGCAAAATCATTAAGTCTCCTTCTTTCTCTCTTTTCTCCTCTTTCCTCGTTCAGTGTTGCTCGCCCTATGACCATTTTTACCACTGTGGTCCGAAAAAAGGAGATTCTTTGTAGAGAACTGAAGGTGTATTATAAGACATCTGGTGTTCCTGTTTCCTGCTCCCTTATCCCATGTTTTTAATCCTTCCACCTCTACCTTCAGCCCAAAAACTATCTGACCGAGTTCACCGTTGCTTTTTGTCACATATTAAACGTCCCATACACATCGTGGTTTAACACTCCACTGAGTGTAAACGTACTCTTTGCGTACGAGTTACAGCTTTACCTCATTGCTCACAGTGGAATCACAATGGATCATCCTCTGACCGTCGATGCTCGCCCCAGAGGAGCACTTTGCCAGGGCGGCGGCGTGCTGCTCCTTTTCTCGCTGGCGGACGATCTCCTCACAGCCAAGCCACTCGCTCATAGTCTGCTGGTAGCACACTCGGATTTGTTCATCCACCTGTGGAAAGACATAAATGCTCATGGGTCAGTGCTCCAGAGGGAGAATGCCTTTAAAGAAAGCTATCATGGTGGAAAAGACAAACCTCCTTCCTCTCAGTCTCTGACATCCCAAAGGTGTAATGACCCAGCAGGAAAGGCCACACCTCTTTACGCAGTGAAGGGGCCACACCGCCAAAGTAGACCAAACGGAGCAGCTCCTGCTCCTTGTAAGCCTGAAGAGGAAAAATATACCTTCATTCAGAAGTTGGCTTTTGCTGGGTTTGCATAGAAATATTTGATAGTCGCAGATATTTATCTAGTGTGTGCTGGTTGGCTTTGCCCTGAAACCAGAAGGTTTATACAGTAGATTTATGAATCTATTTATTTCAATTTGTTATTTTTAGGTAAACAAATTTCATCCTCCAGTCAAACTCTCATCAGCCACCAATAAATATGATTAATATCCTAATAAACTGCAGCGCTTGGCTTCACGTGAGACTCACAGAGCCATTAGTCACGCTTCATAGACACAGTCGTGTGACTCACGAGATTAACAGAGGATGAATATGGATGAGACGGAGGACTGAGTGAAAGAGATATGCTGCCGGCGTCCTGTTAATGTGAAGCGTGCAACGCTTACCGTGCAGTCCCGGAGGAATGTCTGCCACACGTCAGCTGTGAGCCCCTGGCAGGCGTCACAGGGCGCGTCGGGCGCCACGATGGCGTGATTGACGAGAGCGGAGAGGTGAGTACGGACAGTGGACAGGTGACGACAGTACGCCAGCCCTGGTTGGAGGCACAGTCAACAACTGAATGCTTCCGTAATAAAAAAGGGTTCATTATGTAACGACATACAACAGGGTTATTGTGAGAAGATAATGAGGAACCACGTACAGCCATAAAATGCCCTGGAGATGATCTGATACTTCATGTTGTCGCACAGCAGCTTCAGAGGAGTCCTGCTGACAGAAGGTTGTTATATTTGTATCACTGAAATACACAACTATGCTGCTTTTTTCATGCTTATAATATGTACAGTTTAATCCAAGGCTGACCTTTAATTATGTGATAAATTATTGATCTGCCATGCAGAGCAAATTAGCCTGGCAGGGTTCTTTTTATGTTTTTTTCTCCTGCCATCTTATCACCTTATTCACCTACACATCCTCACTCTGACTCGCAAAATGTCACATAGTCATCCTCTGGGAGGCTGCTCAGTTCCTCTATCTGTCTTTGATCTTTAATTCCCTCTGTACCGTCGATGATGGCAGGTAAGCTAGTATCTTTGCACCCTTTATCCTGTACAGGTTTTAGCTTGCAATGTGTTAGTTTCTCACCGCTCGTGGTTGCAGCCTTTGTGTGTCGACCCATCAGAGAAGCTGCCCTGAGAGCAGGAGGAGCACGATGACTTCCTGAGAGTGGGGTGCCACATGGTGGCTCCTTGATCCATCAAATCCGGGGGAGTCACTGTGAGGAAAAAACGTACATCAAAATAATAACCTTACAGTGGTGCGCCACAAAAACAGCATCTGCATGTAAATAACACAAACACAGCTGTAAATAACTTATGCATAAGCATAAATATGCTAATCGGTTATGACCTGGTTAAAGCTTTATTCCTGTTAAAAGCAAAAACAGAGCACATGAAAAATAAATTCATGTATTTTGGAATTAATAAACCATTTGAAAGCATGAAGCCTTTTAAGTTATTGTATGATTACAGAGATCAGTGGAAAAAAACTGCTTTTCTTTGATTTATCAGTAGGTATTTGATGAATCAAGCCTTCAGCAGTAAGAAGGTTTAAAGGTTTACAGTGTCACGACACAGTAAAAAAAAAGGTGTCAGACGATGTGGATTTAATAATGCGGCCCATCGATAAACTTGTCCGGAGGGGCAGGCCAGGACAGGAGGATATTAGATGTAAGGAATTAAAGCAAGGCGAGCTGACAGATGGATAGACAAGCCAAGGTATGACAGTGCTGCAGCTGCTTCCTGAGAATGAGGGGGATTCTTCATGACAGCTGAAGGACCTCTTGGGTACAACTAGGATCCCTTTTTGAGAGGAAGCCTGCCCACTCAGCTGAAGGGAGGGGTAGGCTGTGTTACAGCCACTGTGACAAACAGCGAGCAACATTTTTATCACAGCGCATCTATCTGTCTCAGCTTCTCATGGGCGAAACCCACCGAACTCTGGATGGCTGTTTGGGAAGATGATGCGGAAGACATAGTCAGTGGCCTCGTCCTCCTCCTTGTCTGAGACTGAGTCTGTGGGCCCAGACCCCGCAGATACTCGTTTCCTCAGTTTAGGAAACACCTTTCCCTGAAAACGGGAAAAATTACAATAAGGATAACAACTAAAACACTCAACGATGGTTAATGAATACTCACTTGGGGGTTTATTCCATTTACTCGCTACAAAACTGTGCAAAAGCATCTATCCATGTAAGTAGATCTTTACTGTGCTGAGCACGAGGGGGATCTAACCCCCACACTCACTGGTCTCAGTACACATTACAATGAAGCAAATGGATTTCTAAATCCAAAGGTCTTTGCTTAATTTATTGATTTCTTGATCAGAAAAGCTGATTTAGCATTTAAATGATGTTTTCTGGAAGCTGCGCCGACCTTTCCCCTTTGGGACCAGAGTGGAGGGTCCAGCTGGCCATGGGGGAGCAGGCCGTTCTCCAGGCAGGAGAGGAACTGGAGCAGATGGCCTCCTCTGGGGAAGCGAAGAGGAGGGCGCTGAATCCCATCCTGACTGACCAGCACCACCGTCCCCCCGCTGTCCACTACCACAGAGATGTATGAGAGGGGATCTCTAGTCATAATTAGGTTTTGTTGGATAGCTTGAATATCCAACATGCAATGTGTAAAAACACGGCAAAGTTATGCAGGAAAAGGTTTGTACCTTGTTGATGACAGTGCAAATAAACTATCTCCTCTAGACGGATTGTCATGGCATAGTCCCAGTACACGCTGAAAAACAATGCAGGACAGAAGTAGGAGGTGAACAAATAGTTTGGTCAATTTTTTAACACACGGGGAAACTAGCATTAAAATAACAAATCCATTCAGAGGAATTACACACAATCAAGAGTAGAAATCTGAGAAAAAGTGGTCAAAAAGTGGGCACGCTAACAAACAGGAATCGTTGCCTGATGTTAAAACAGATTTTTTTAGTAAAAAGGCACAAGAACAAAAAAGAGGTTGCAAGCTTGAGAGCTGTCTAACTGTGTCTCGGTCAATAAAGCATCTGTTGGCTGCTGGTGAGCTGAAAATAGGCCTCATCAGATCAGCAGCATTTATTCAGCACACTGAGCCCTTGAGCGGCAGACAAACACGCTGCATTATTCAGTATCATCTGAGTGCGACCCACACCGTACATGCAAGAAGAAAGAAAACAAAGCAGTGCTTAGTGCTAGTTATTGACGCTATTCAAATACAAGCCTTTCAGGCACATGTGGCAAATAATCATAACGACCAATTTGTGTGTGTAGGTCCTCTTCTCCACCTGTGCTCATAGTCCAAGTCTCCTACAGAGCCGTTCATGAGCTGATTGGGCGTCCACTTCAGCGTCATGATGTCAGCAGTCTGGTGCAGAGAGAGGTAACCTGGGATTGCCTCCATGTCGTCCCTCTGAATCAGCCGGAAAGATGGAGCACGGAAAGCAGAACATGACAATATTTCAGCGAGCACATACCTGGAAGTGATGCTGGAGTTAAAGATCTGGTGTAGTTTCATTCATCACAACTTAGTGGTTTATGTGTGAAACAGACAAGACCAAATTAAGAAATGAAAAGATTTTAAAGCAAACTAGTGGAAGTATGTAAAGGAAATACAAAGTAGGGCTGTGCAATATGAACCAAATTTCATATCTCGGTCATTTTTATATTTGGTCAACCGAGGAGACGGTTCAAATTTACAAACTTGAATGCCAAATGCACTTTTACCAAGGATTAGCAGCACATATGCATTAAAATATTTAACTGAAATTAAAGTGGATGTATACTAAAATGATCGAAAATAACTTTCAATGACCAGAACAATGATACAGTTGTGTAAAATGCTAAAAAAAAAGAGATAGTTTTTACTCAAAAACAAGCTAACTGGATATAAACAACACTCCCTTGTTCTACATCTTGTGTGACAAAGTCTCGGTACATTTGAAAATCTCGATTTCAAAGAATTGCCCAGCTCCAAAGTATGCAGACGTATGAGCGAACAGTCCTGTTGGTTTAAGAGAAAATATAACAAAACAATTTTTTTTTAGGTCTATAAGAAGTTTTCTTCAGATGGACGCTGTACGTGCTGAACAGGAGGCGGACGCTTACCGGCTGCACAAGCACGTTGTTCTTGCCGAACAGCAGGGTGGCCCTGTTGTTCTGATGCAGCGACTCCACATAGTCACGAGCCGATGGCGAGGGGGAGGGGCGTTCGTCCATGCTGCTGCTGGAGTGTCGCTTCTGGATCTGCATGACACAGGCACAAACGCTGTCAGATCACATAAAAAACTCACAGCTAACACTCGGCCGTTCATATGCACCAATGCCAGCGCGTTTGTTCCAGATGCCAAATACCGGCCTTGTGTTGCCGGGAACACGCAAAGATGAAGCACAGCGCCTCAAACCTACAAAGATTATTGTGGTGTGTAAGATAGGCTGAGCTGTCCTGACTCACTAACAGCATGACAACTGAATAAGTGTGAAGGCCTAAGACACACTCTGTTCTTTCTCTCAAGATGCCCTTAATGCATGTCAGAAGTAAAAGTCTGCTGGTGCAAGTCAGAAAATAAAAGAAGAGACTAGTTTTTCATAGTTCTGCCTGATTTCACACTCACACACAGTGCGGGCCTCTTGGGAGAATCCTGCCTGCAGTGGCCACTGTGGATGCGATGTCTTTGCACCAACTCGTCAGCAGACGGGTCCGTCCAAAAGTGATCGGCCGTCTTCATTTTTGTGTACTCCAAAGCGCAAGGACCAACTGTTGCAAGACAGCAGTGCAGTTAGAAAGCTTTACTTTATCTCCCACAAAAAACACAAAAAACAGAGCGATGGAAAAGGGTTGCTTTGTTTTTAAAAGTAGATTTTTCAGAGATGCTCAGGAAGAGGCCCCAGATGATCGAGCCTCTATAAAATACAAAGATTAGAAGACAGTCCAGGGTCATAGGTTGTGATTTCTCCCCCAAGGCAGATTGCTTGCTGAAGCTGGCAGCAGTGCTCATCAAGAAAGCTTCCGATAATCAGACCTGGGATGTTGTGTTTCTCAGTATATTCTCAGACGCACTTCCTTGGTACTATGTACAGTTTTACTAGAGTTACTCATATTATTCAACTATTAAACTTGTTTACTTCATTTCTTATTGTTATTTATCCTTTCTTGCTGTCTATTGGCTGCTGTTGCGCTACACATTTCCCCACTGTGGGACAAATAAAGGTTTTCTGAATCTGAATCAGTCCAGCAAAAAACAACTGTCATCGTTCATTTGTGGAAATCAAGGAAGAGGTCATGTCCTTAATGGCAACAAACTTCCACTTCTTGTCAGCAACTTTCTGTCAGTCAACCTCTTGTTCTTGTCAAGAGCAGGAATAGAGACAACCTGCTCTGCAACGCGGGGGACTTACTTTTAGCAGAAACTGAATCAAAATGAAAAGGCTGCTTCTTTCTAAGAAATTCACAGTTTTACCCTTGACTGGATAAATGGAGTAAAATCTTTTTGTAACAAATAAGACACTATTATGTGCTTCTTTGGCTCTTCTTGCCTGCAGACAATGAATTTATTATTTAATAGAAACTCCAACTCAGCTCACGGTTTGAGAAAGCGTTAATCACATGATTAATGAAAGTCTTACATAACATTACCTAACAAAGATGCCAGGATGGGTCCGTCTACAGGGTCCATCAGGATAGCTTCCTTCTCGTAGTATTTACTGGAAGACAAATGTAAAAGGGGAACTTTGAGGAAGCACAGAAACCATGCCAGAGAGCTGGGTGAAATGATTGTTGTCCTGCCAACACACCTGCTGTTTTCCACCAAGTACAGGACAATCTTGTCCAGTACTTTCTCAAACAGAGCGGTCCGGATCCACAGGTTTTTGACTCCCTGTGGGTTGAGGCTGGGGAGTCGGGGCATCTTACGAAGGCTGTCCTGACTTTGCAAACTTTGATTTCGCCTGCAGAAAAAAAACAAGAAAAAAAAAACAGTTAAATATTATTTAAAATTTCACAATCAGTATGTACAAGTAGCTAACAGCTACTACAAAAGCTAAACATGAATTATTTAATAACTTTTCCATGAAAAAGCAAAACTGAAACAGCCTTTCATATAACCAGCCATTTGTTTTCACTGTTGGGACTGTCAGATACAAGCTTTGAAGTCTTTGAAGGCTGTAATGTATGCATCTCTTACTTTGTCTCCATGATCTGTTCAAGCTCCTGGGCCTTCCTGCACAGCTCTTCAGCCGGGGGGAAGCCTTTCCCTACCTTCATGAAGAGTGCTGCTATCTTGTTGCTACGCAGAAAACCAGCCGCTCGCCGTTTTAGGCCGTGCAGAACACATGCCTCCACTGCAGCTGCGTGGACACAAACACGTTTGGTTAAATCTAAAAACAAAAGAACTACACTCTTCATTCAGGCTTCGCTGATTAGAATAATACACCAGAAGCACATAGGAACAACCTAAAACAGACACTTACCAGGGAAAAAAACTAACAAAAAAAAGAGTTTTTGCTGCACGAGAGGCGGTAACAGGTATGGGCACGTGCCGAGCGGTTTAAGTCGAGTAAAACTAAATTTCCTTTATTCCACCAGGATAATCATCTAATTGTCAGTGCGGCTTTGCTGGAACACTTCAATATATAAAGATAAACGATGCATCTGAGCATAACACTAGATTGGAGAGGCTCATTATCTCTAATTTCTGGTAATTGCATCTTCACACATGCTAAGACGGTTGTGCCTTAGTGAAAACCAGCAGGAGACATCTTTCAGATACAAACCAAAACTACTCCGCATCATCAGGAAATTCTTTGCTCTTATTATATTTATTTTATGTTTTCCATTTTAACCAGTACGCAGCACTGGAAACACCAGTTGCTGGCATGTTGACACACTTTACTTGACTGTGGCTGAGACCAGACACCCGACTTCCCTCTCAAGACTACGTGGCAGTGCCTGGAGCTGTGTTGACATTTGAATTCTCTGGCAGGACTAATCCCATGGCTCGGCTCACACAGGGTCAGGGGGAAGGCTGGGGGTTGCCATGGCAACCCCTGTTGATGGAGCGATCGAGCTCTGGGAGAAATGAGCTGAGGGGAGGGGCGGCGACGATTCGTGAGCATAATGATGTCTCAGTTTCTACGGCGGTCGTACCAACAAAACCACGCGCAAACACTTTCCTTCCTGCTTTGTCTCTGGACACGCTCCGTAAAACTTCTCTTCTCTTCTCTCGTGTCTTCTCTTCCTCCTCCCTTCCTGCATCTCTTAGCTACGGGTCTCACATCATTAAAGGAGCAAGACGGTAAATGTCAGAGTAAAGCAACACATTAAAAGGTCTGGGACTAGTCATGCCCTTTGCTCTAGCATCATCTCTTGAATGTGGGCTCAGATGGTAAAAGTGCAAAGACTGAAAGTCACAAACCCCTTTTTAAAAGCGACTGTCTGTCTACCAAGTTATCATTGTGTCACAGTCTCCACAACAGCAGGGAAAGGACCAAAGGCATCAGTGGAAGCACTCTATACACCAGAAAGCAGTATGACACCGATTTTTTTATATTAAATGTAACTTTTTTTTTGCAAAAAATCATTGTGAAATGATGCCATTATCTTACAAACAGCAGTTAATTGCGCTATTAAGAACATGTGCATCTTGTGCGTAGGATCAGACATTGCAAGAATCGGACCTGGTGAACTGGTGAAGACGACTAATGCTGTTTAGTCTCTCTGTTCATCCTGTATCTGTGGCAACTGAGACAACAAGAGTCTGTTGTTGGAGTCATGCAGCTAACCAACCAACACCTCACTCACCCAAGACAACAAAACAACAGTCCACAACAGCCCGTCAGGACAGTTGATCATATTTTGATCTAAAACAGATTCTACAGAAGATGAAATCACAAACAACATCTAAGAGAGTGTGAACCCTGTGGGAGTTTCTTTTTCACAGGTGATGATGAATGCAGGAAGGAAAAACTGTGTGTTGTGCTACACAGACACATCACCATCCATTTTCTAGACCTTTAATCCTGTTCAAAGTCACAGGGTCCTGGAGTCTCTTCAAGCTGACATGGGGTGAGAAGTAGGGTGCGCCCTGAACAGGCTGCCAATTCATTGTGGGGCTAAAATGTCCTTAAATTCTAAAGCAGAACTTTCACTGATGAGATTCTGTGGAGAAGCTTATTAAGTGTTAAATGATGTTCAAAATCTAAAATGCCGAACTATCATACTCTGTTAAGAATTGTAATATGAACGGATGATTAGTTCATGTGGATGAGATTAAAGCAGAGCATCCAGAGTTATCAGCAGGTGACAGCTGACTCAGCGTTTCCAGACTCGGTCATTCAAAGCATCGTGGCATCATGTTGTGGTTCTGTATAACACAAAAAGACCACCTTCGAACATCGCACCCTCTCCTCTGCACCCTGTGGTTACGGGACTGTGGCAATGAGTCAACGTGGCTGGACAGAGCCAAGGCCGAGGTTACCAGGGCCGCTCATCTGTTTATCAGTGAGTCTGAGAACAGAAGTGTTCCTAAATTACAAGGGAAAATATGTATGAACCATGTCCAAAAACGGACTGCGTTACATTTTAAGCCTGTACTGGTTCAGATTTGGCCTTGGTAGAGGATGTACTCAGAGTTCTTTATAGTTAAGAGGTATGGTAGGTTCAGCAGAACTAAAGCGCTGAGTTAATCATCAGGTAGTGTGAATTTAAGTTATAACTTATTACTTGAACAATCTCCAAAATGCTTATAAGCAGGGATACAGTCGTTTTGCCAATCTTACAGCAAGATTCAAAATCTGTACATACAAAGGTTTAAAGACAAGTTGCACTTTCCTGACTTCAACTAGGGCGGCACAAGTTTCAAAACAGATTTTTTTCATATTTCATATATTACACTTCAACAAGGAGCACTAAAAAATGGAAGTGATTTCTGCAGCTACTGAATGGAAAGCTAATGGATGCAATTTTAGGAAGTGATCCGCATTTGCTCATCCATCCATCCACTTTCTAAACCCGCTTAATCCAATTCAGGGCTGTGATGGGGGTTTGCAGCCCATCTCAGGTACTATCAGGTGAAAGGCAGGACACACTCTGAACAGGCTGTCAGTCCATCACAGGCACATTTTTCTCAGTGTTAGCAAATACGCAAATTTAGCAAGCTATTTTATTTTTTAAGGATTTTAACACACAAAGCTACAGATGAATAGGCAAACCTCTGGATGCCTGGGTAAATTATTAATTTATCAGTAAACTAAGAAAATGTAAAGGTTTTTAAGAATTTATTTTATATCTTTTTATCGCTTTTTCACTCGATATAAAGTGTTGTTTTGACGTTTTTTCCCTCCAGAGTTTCTTCAGTACATTTTGCTCAGACTCATCTTAGGAAGCTCATGAAAGAAGCCTTGATGGTGGAGGTTAATGGCTCCCAAGTGAGCAAGCTAAGCACCATTCCCATCCCCTACTCACTCTAATCTCTGGTCAGATCACCATTGAAAAAGTACAAAAACAAGAGCTGCTAAAAGGATCACAGGAAGAATCAGAAAGAAAGGAAGCTGGTCAACAACAAAACATAAAGATGAGAGGGTCATCCTGAACTGTGGCGCGTTCACCGGGTTGCATCATTATGGCAGAGCACAGATACGCCATTAAACCAACAGATAATGTTATAACCCCACAGCAAAGAGATCTGATAACACATTGCATGAAAGCACGAATGGAAACATATATATCACACCAAATCTGCATAACAGCAAAAAAAGAGGACTTTCAGTCACACTATGTGAAAACCGGTGATCTATGACAAATGGTTTTCATCACTTTTGAAGAGTGAAATAAAACTACAAAAAAGATATTTAGGGTAAGCTGATTATGGGATGGAAAGGATGTTAAACATGATTAAGGTCTAACATGGTCTAAAGCCATGGCAAGTGTGAGGTTGCATTTTCTCAGTAAACAACAGCAGACTGGCCTGCAGAGACCTGACAGTTTCTCCATATTGTCACTGCTGCGTCTCTCTGCACATAATTGCCATGACAACTACTCATTTGTTTGCATTATTTCGCTACATGTTAAGCAGAGTTTATGTAAAGGGAAGGTTTGCTGCTCTTCACCTGTTTATATCATGAAAGTACTCGCTAACATTTTAAAACTATCCTAAGAGTGTCATCATGTATCTTGAACACAGCCTTTTTTAGGACATCTTTCTCTTTGTTTTGAGCCAGTTTTGTGTGAGATAAGTTTTTCTTTTTAATTCACACAAATAAACATAAAAACAAATAAACCTGATTTCTGATTACAGTTATGGTTTGAGTGCAAGTGCCGTAATGTGTGTAGGGTGTTTTACACAATCATACTAATTAAAGGATTAAAAATGAATCCTTTTTCAAAGACCAGAAATGTTACTCTTATTTCTTGTGGCTATAAATGATTGTAGTTATTTTTGTTTGCATGAGGGAGCCTCAAAAGTTTCATCACTCAACACGTTGCAGTGACAGCAGTTGGTGCATGGGCTTAAATACTTCACCTAGGAAGGTGTGGATACAAATCATGCCTGGTGAGGCCTGCAGAGGGTTCACCACAAAATACTCATAAGTCCAGTTTTCTTCTTAATAGTAAAAACTTTATTTTTTCTAAAATTCGATCACGACAGCAACTTTCACTAATGGTTACCGTCAAATAGAATTAATAGCTTTTTCAGTATGTTTTTTAAACTCCAGCCTCTCATTACTGAACTGTGTTTATGTACAGAGTTAATTGGGCGTGCTATAAGCATAATAATACAGGTTAGATATAAAAGGCTCATTTGTCAGCAGTCTGTGTTCATGTTTCCCTGCTATCAAATAGCCTAAATTGAGACTTTCCATCTATTTTCAATAAGGCTTATATTTAATTAAATTACATAGCACTCTGTTCTGGTTTTGCTTTGGACTGAAACAAAAGAAGCATGAGGAGGATCACAGCATGAATTAACCTTGAAGAAAAATTCAAGCTTTTTGGTAAGCTGGACTTCTGAGTAATCTTCGTGGAATTGATTGATCGTGACACTGACACTTGTGCAGGAAGGTATTTGAGACTAAATATAGGAGTCATGTGGCTTTAGCATAAAAAGTTTAGCTTACGTGCCTTCTTGTGTGCATTAAAGCATTTAAATAAATAAATATGTGTGGGAGCAAATGATTAGACAGTTGTTGAAGAAATGTTGCAAACAGGAAAACCTGCACTTTCAGCATCTAGGTAAATTTTAGCAAAGCTGGTGGAATAGAGCAAAGCATCTCCAAATAAGGGGCTCTGCTGGAGTGGTACTGGTATGCAGTGACCCATTAAAAGTAAGCCTGTGAACTGGTGACAAGGTCATGGACAGGTAAGCCTCAATGATTCCTGTGGAGATGAAAGGCTGGCCTGTGTGGTCTAATCTCACAGAGGAGCAACTGCAGCTCAAAGTGCAGAAAACACTGATACAGGCCATGACACAAAGGTGTCAGAACACAGAGCATCTAAGCATGCAGTGTGTCACGCTATGTAACTGCAGAACGTCCCTTTTGATGCACCGTCTGCCTTCTATGCCAGTGGAGTGAGAGGTTGGCCTGTTCTGATGAATCATATTTTCTTTTACATCACATGGACAGCCAGGTGCACTGGGAAGAGACGGCAGCAGGACGCTCTATTCTATTCTATTCTGTTATATCTTGAGGTAATTTCAATGCATGTACAGTGTAGGGTGTTCCAAGTGTGCAGTCAAGTGGTCAAGCTAACAGCTTGCTACTTTGTTGATCTAATATCTATTATCTAATATTATATTCAAGTGTACTTTGACAGATTTTGTTTTATAAAGAGGCATTGTAGATAAATATATAAGTACATACTAATTGCAATAAGGGTTATAATCCGCAGCAGCTGAATTATACCTCCATTTATGACCATAAGAATATGTTCAGATTCAGTGGTACAGTAGATATCAGAAGAATTAATCCACACTGCACAATATTTCAGGAACCTGAACAATAAACCTCTTCAGTTATTAAAAGTTTGTTTTGAATGTACTTTTTAATGCTTCAGCTGCATCCTGCTGTAATGCTGCTAATGTTTTACATAAAACACCTTGAATTGTCTTGTACACGAAATGTGCCATTTAATTAAACTTGCCTTGCCTATGCAGAATTGTTTATCTCAAAAGGATGCAAATGAACAAATGATTTATGATGGTATACTCACCACAAAAGGAGACGATATGACTGCTGTCTTCATGAACAAATTTCCTGGTGACAGCTTCCTCCATGATCTGCTTCACCTGTCAATAACACAGCAGACTCTGGATGATTCATGCATTAATATTCCACAACTGGCACAAATGGTCTTTGATGGGCTTGTTGGCAGGAATTTGACAAAGTGATGAAAGTATAATTAAGTGAATTTATAAATCACATGCACAGCTGTGAAAAACAACAAAAATAAGGAAAAATATGTCAAATATGGGCTCAGCTCAGAGTGAAAAGAAAGCAGGTTTTTGAAGTTATGGAGAGAAGAACCTGTGAGAATAAAAGACTGCATGCTCCGTTGTTGGATGAGTCATCGGCTCTCATCCAGGGGACTACTGGGGGATAGAAGTGGTGTATTTGGGGGCAGAGGGAGGGGAACGCACCGCATCACAGACCCCATTTTTTGAACAGCTCATAATCCTCAGCAGGAACAACTGGTGAGGATTAGCCTACTATCTGCGTCAAACTTTAATGACATCCAGTTCAGATGCTCTTTTCAAAAATACGACAGAGGTCAGGTACACATGCTCACAAGGTAACGCTTATTAGTCTGGCTTTGTGGTCACGCCTGTGTGGCCTCCTTGCTGCTACAGACTAGCAGTAAAGACGACTGCTGAATCAGTCCCTATGGATACCCTCCCCTGTGTGAGCACGGCTCTGCAATCTGCATGGGGAACATCAGCCTCCGGACACAGCAACCAAGATGGCTGTAATTTCCTGCTGAAATGAGTCTGTCCACAATATGCTGCCAAGTTAATCATCTACACAAAACACACACGAGGCTGTCTTTGTGACAAAGTTAATTAGTATAATCTTTTAGATCTCCATGAAAATCACAAACATAAAGCAAAGCTGAAATATAATTTTTTTAGTTTAAAACGGAATCTAACCTGAACACTGCGGTCAAATCTTTCCTTGGAAACAGCCCACAGAAAATGTGTTGTACGAGTTTCAGACAAAATGAGCTGAGCTGCAGTGGATGATGTTTCATCTGCTCTATTTTAGACCTTTTTTCCCAGTCTACACTTCAATGCACTCGTTCAGTAATATGAGTAAATCTTCTATAAATGTGGCAGTCAGATTTTCACATAGATGCACGGTTAGTTTTATTGTTAAGATAAAAGAATTTCCCCCATGATTCAACTTGTGGATCAATGATATGAAGTATGTAGTTTCCTGCCTATATGGAGATTAAATATGACATAACTTTCAACATCAGAGTATGTACAGCGATATCTAAAGGCACAGTGTGTATGAGGCAGTGACATCTAATGGCTAGTAATACTCAATTTTAACTAAGTGAACACGAACCATCTACTGTAACTCAAATCAGCACAGACACGAAAAATTTTGGGTCCAATGTTTGTTTTTGCAAGAGCTTTTCAAAGTTAGAATAAAAATGTAAGTCAAAACACAATTCTTGTAAAGGAATAATTAAAGTGCTCTGCTCTGTGATGCAGAAGCTGCACCGAAATATCTGGAAAGAGCAAAACCAACATTAATCTCATCCAGATTTTGTGTCAATGTGACTTTATGACTCAAAGCATTATTATAGTATCACTTTATACTGTTTTTTTATGCAGTTTTATACAACTAAAAGTAAAACTAAAAACTAGGTTGAATAAAAAAGCGCCAGGGTGCTTTTAGAAATGGGGAACAAGAGATTGAATGTAGAAATAATCAGCCAAGCATAAATTAGCTCCAAACTGCTCCTGTTAGGCTCTTCGCCCCTTTTTTCTTCTGTATAACTTCCTGATATATAAACCTTTTTCAAAGCTGATGACTATAGACAGATATCTTACAACCATATGTGAATTAATGTTCGCCAGAACAAAACAATCAAGCAGTCTCATCGACTAAATATTGCATATTAGGATGGTATAAGCTCCCATCCTATTTATAAGCAAATTATCACTTATATAGGACAGCATGGATCATCACACATAGCGTGTGATGCTGAGAAAAATCTGCCCACTGAGCACCGTTTGCATTGCTAATGCAAGATAACAACGTAATTCGGCAAATTTCTGTTTCAAAACATTTGGAAAAGAAATGCGATTAGACAGCAATCATTAAACAGCATCAGAGGTGTTTTTTCTTCAACGTCACCAGGAGTTGCTCTCATGTTGCCAACCCAACAGAGACCGTGTCAGTCTGATGAGACCCTCACTATCTCCACTCCGTAGAGACCTCCATAAAAACATGCATTCATATACACAAACATACAAACACGGGAGTCTTATTTCCACTCACTTCATCCCTTCCACACAGAAAGCTGATTGATTTGCTCATTTGTGTTTCCTCGTCTCTCTCATCTGGGCTTCTGAAGAGCCCTCTGTGGAATATACATGTGGTAAAGTATCTGAGCACAGGCAACCTGCAGGTTTCTATGGAGATGTCACAAGTCGCACAGTGGATCACTTTGACCAAAGAGATGCATAAAAACATTTTATTTGTCTCTAAATAAACAACGATGAGTGCAGCTTCTACAGTTTCTTATAGCATCTAGATATTTTCATTTCAAGCATCAGTCTCTTCAGTAGCTTTGTGAGCATAGCTAGTGCTAAAAAAAAAAAAAAAGCAGAAACCGAGCCAGATGAAATGATTTCAAGAAGCCACTTCTGATATTATTGCAACAAACATATATATTTTTTGTGAGTCTACAGTTAAAACAATGCATCTGTATTATGACAGTCATTAAATACCTGTATTGCAGCAAAGCCTGATAAATCTGCTCTGACTAATAACTGCGGCTTGAAGACAGGCAGCGATGAAAGATCTACAGAGCACTGCAATTACATCCTGCAACAACAGAGCCAAGACATAAGAGCCAGATCCAGAGGCAAAGCCTCATAGACTAATATGAAGCCATCATTATTCATTATCTCTTTGGCCTGTGATGAATGAAAGGAATGCATAATGAAAAAACAAAACAAAAACAGAATCATTGTTGTTATTCATGTTAATCTAATGCATGCAGATCAAGTTGGCTGGTTGATGTTGAAAAGGCCAACGTTACTGGCACTTGGGAGAATTTCCCTGCATGTTGCGATCTGAACTTTCATTCTCAGCATGAAATAATTTTCACATGGGGCCGCATCATAGCTTAGGTGGAGACTCAGACTTCACTTGAACAGAATCATGCTGTTCATTAAGACTGAATTTGTTTATAAGTTGGGTGGAAGAAATTTCCCCTCTCCAGGTAATCCATATATTCCAAAACCTCATTATGAATGCATTCACATATCGGTCAAACAAATCAACTGATAAGAGTAATAATCACAATCAGTGTCCATGACGCTGATGATTTCCGTGGAGAATGAATATATTAACTCTTTATTATTGTTGTCCATCAAGAAACCACCAGGAATCAAAGAGTCTGAAAAACAGGAAAGTAAAGACTGCAGCTCTTTTCTATTATTTTTTTGCATGCATGATATTCAAAGGTGCACTGAGATAAATGAGATCACACAGATAGCCAGAGAGTGGCTCTGTATCAAAGCTGAAACAAATAGGAGTTCCCTTTTTATGCCAGAAGGTATTCTGCTGTTACAAACACGCTCTGCTCTCTGGCTAATGGCCTACATCCAGGTACGTCTGAGCAGACTGATGGCTAAAAACCAGCCTGACGGGGAGAGCGTGCAAACACAGCATAGATGCCATATGGTTCAACCCACACTGAGCAATAATAATAATAATCAGAAACCGATGAGGAAATAGATTATTAAATAGGAATAGAAATATATCTGTTAAAAATATAAATATGTTCATGCAAAAAATTAAAATGTTTTGTTGATCTTTCAGCATATTTAAAAGAGGAAGTATCTGATCCTCTTTAAAAGGATGTGTATCTATATCTAGTTTGTATACTGGAGTGAAGCCAAACAGATAATCAGCTGCTTCAATCTTTCACACAACAAAACTATTAATAGATGCAATGTTTTCCTTTGGAAAAACATCTTAGACCTCAGAAGCTAGTGCAACTTCTTCTTGTCGGTGATTTTCACAAACCCAAGACGAAGACTTAGCCGGCATTCTGTGGTTTGACTTATCCATAAGATTTTATTTGGATACAAATCCAGATTTTGATTTCATTCATTCGTTCTAACCCATCCATCCTCTATTCAGTATCACCTGTATTTATATCATTTTTTAAATGTAACCTGTATTTTTTTTTTCTGTGAGCTATCTCACTTTAAACCAAATTCTAAAAAGGAATAAACATATTTGGGGGGGGAGGGGAATCTACTTTATTGTGTTTTATTAAAGAGGTAGCACTTTTCATGGGATGTATTTGTATAACTTGATTACGTTTAAAAATCCTTTAACTCACTTGGATTAGTGCTGATCCTTATCAAAATACCTATTTGAGTTTACAGAGGGCTGTCACACTAACATGCTGGCCCATCCACAGACTCAACCTGTCCACACTCGTGCTTCGTTCAGGCAAACAGAGAAAGAGCAACTGAGAATGAACCTCGGTGAGGACGTGAATGTATACACAGGGCGGTTTTAATCATGGGAAGGGTCTGGTGTCCACAGATAAGACTGCAAACAGGATGCAGAGTCGTTTCATTCTTCCTTTCACAAGAGCCAGGGAGTGATAATTATGATTTTGTTTGGCAGAAATAAAGTCCAGCAAGTCACAACTTCAGATTAAAGGTAAAAACGTGCACATTTTATGCAAATTTTTATAAACAGTGGGGTTTATAATGTGGCTTAGATAAATCTGGTCAGGAAAAGTCCATCAATATCAAAGATGTTTTATCAGAGGGATCAAACCCAACACGAGTGGGGCTGGAAATCTCCCTGAATTGATAGTTTTGATTGCAAATGTTTAGTGTGATGTGGGGGATGTTCCTAAACAAAGAGAGAGAGAAAAAAACCTGCACAGCTAAGTAAACATATCTAGAAACACAATGGAATAGCACACGTTAATGTGCTAAGAGGAGAGAGCTCATATGCCAGCAGCAATGTTTAGCTGCTGCCACACTTCAGCCACATGAGGCCGAGCCTTCTCCTGCATCAGAAGGAACCAGGTCCCACTGCAGCAGCATTTTGTTTGACATGGGTCTGAGGGTCTCATCCTGGTACCTAATGGCAGTCAGGGTATCTCTGGCCGGCACATGGAGGTCTATGCAGGCCTCCAAGGATAAGCCTCCCCAGTCACCACTGACCCACTGCTAAAGCAGTTATGCTGGAGAAATATGGCAGACAGCAGAACGTTCTCCATGGCGTCTCCTCTCACGGCTGCCACATGTTAAGTATGAACCTGCTCTCTCTGTGAAGAGCACAGGGCAGTGATGGCCAGTTTGCCAATCCCAGTTGACTGCATATTGCTGAGTTGTAAGCAGAGGCCCTGACTGTGGACATCAGGCCCTAAAAACACCCAAACCATGGAGTCTGTTTCTGACAGATTGAGCAGAAGAGCTCTGGCAGTGCTCCTCCTGTTGATCCTGCAGCTGGGTCGTTGTTCTCCACGTCTCCTGGTTTACTAGCTGTCTCCTTTGATCACCTCCATGCTCTCGACACTGTACTGGGAGCGACAGCAAACCTTCTTGCCAATCACACACTGATGTGCCATCTAGGATGAGCTGCACTACCTGGGCAGCTTCAGACACCTCATGTTACCATTTAGTGGTGAAGGCAGTGGTGAAATCCAAACATGACCGAATATCAGCCAGAAAGGATGAAGACAGGAAATGGTCTGTGGCCTCCATCCCTTTATAAGGGTTGTCTTGCTAATTGCCTCCCATTTCCACCTGTGGTCTCTCCATTTGTACAGAAGCAGGTAAAATTGATCCACCATCAGTGTTACTTCCTAACTGAACAGACTGATATCCCATGGTAATGATAATGTATTCTCTATACTTATGAGAAGTGTACATCTGATCTGAGACTTCATCATAAATGTGCTTCACTGATCATTGGACTGTCTTTTTAAATAAAGTGCTGAAAACACACGTTCACTAAGCCTGAACTTTAAAACTACAAACAAAATGATGTCCGACTTCAGGCCTTCACATCCGATAAACACCATGAAGCTTTTCAACGAGATCACAACTGTCCCTACAAATATCTTCATATCAAGTCAGAAGTCTCTTTCTTTCTTTCTTTCTTTCAATATCTGAATGAATCTATGAATTTACCAACAGATGGATGTTCATGCAACTTGACGTTTCCATCTCAGCATCAGCTGCATTTATTTTCATATCATAGTATGACAGCTTCTCTTTCTCTGTATAAGTCATGAAACTGCCATAAATAGACATTCTTTTAGCAGCCTTGTTTCCATTATTAGATAGACAACAGGTCTCATCAACATCTCTTGACAAAATTTGTTGAAAGTTTCCTGACAAGATGAACTTTCTGCTTATCTTCAAAGATAAAAATTCTAAAAGAAACCCCTTGTGATATGATGTTAAACAGACTAGATCATCACAGCTGCATTTTTCTGGTTCACTCTGACTTGCTGCAGGTGATTAAATTACAGCCTTATAGCTCATTACAGATATCGCATACATGCACACACGCACACTCTTTGTGCAAGGCTTAAACCAACAATTGGTTTTGTAAGTGACTGATGGTTTCCTTTGCCATGAAAGCCACAAACCCCTGACTACAGACATCAAATGTCTGTTTCCTTGACTTGACTGGTTCTCCACCCAATTATTGCTGCAGATCTGCCACTCCAGCATCAAATGAAAATAAATAAATAAATAAAATCATGAAATTTATTTGGTAATATTTCTCTGATATTTTCTAGAGGTGTCACACAAAACAACTGCTGTCACGTCTATCCTTCCCCGGGTGCCAACATCAGCATCAATCAGCAAAGACACTAAAGTGCCAGACAGGCATTGTTAGAACTTACAAAGGAAGTTTCTGTGTGCACAGGGGGAAATGTACATCCTCATTCAAACCAACATGTTTGATTTTCCGACACGACAACAGCTGAGCCGAAAACACCCACCTCCTTCTTGACGGTGCGCAGCAGCTTCTGACGAGTCTCTGCCTCTAGAACACAAAACATGATCCACACAGCAGATTTTCACTCAGTGTGAACAGAGCTCGGCCTCTGCCCTTCAAAATCACAAGTCTGGCTATTTTAATTAGAAATGTACATATTTCCCACCCCACCTGCCATGATTGTTGCCATGGATCCTGCCTCCTGTCTGCGAGCAGCACCCTTCCCAATAACTGAGTGCTGTTGTACGCTGGGATGCGGGTCGTGACTCCACCTCTTAAAGATGGATGCTGTGATACGATTGGCTGCACCAAATGCTTATAATAAAACGACCTTAGATTAGAAGTAATCACTTAGTGCCGAAATCTGCGTTTATTTAGTAGCCAATAAGTGTGGCTGCCAGGAAAAATAATAGTTTCTTTGAATGAAACCTTACAGGTTATATTTTTCAAGATAAAAAAAAAACGGTTATATCTTTGGCAGAACTGCACCGAGATTAAATTTCCATAGAATCTTCTAGTATTTTGCTTTGAAGAAATATGTATTTTTTTTTTGTTTGTTTTTTTTGGCTTTTTTTTCTTTTAATTCTTTGACAAGAAAATGTGTAGTCTTAGTGCCATCTTGTGGTCAGGATGTGAAAAAACAGCCTGGAGGTTTTCTCCCATCAGCGTAACTCACATCATTGACAAATTTTTAACTGAAAACCATACATTGAATCCTGACATTGTCTTCGGAGCAGCTGATGATTGAAGATATCCAAGAGAAATTTTCAAAAGTTTGGCATACCAAAATAAAAATCTGGGTTCACATTGATAATGATGAAAACTAACAGTTGCAAACAAAACACTCCAACTAAACTGAGTGAAAACAAAGTCAGTATGCTGACAGGTAAGTATCTTCTTTAGCTTTAGATCTCCTTTGTTAAATGTTAAATGATAAATTAAATGGTAAAATACTTTATTTATCCCCTGAGGGAAAACTGTAAAGACAATTGACAGAAAATGATCCGACAGGCTAAAAATCAGCAATGTATGTGTTTGCTTTGAATGACATCCATGATAAAGTTCTTATAGTTACAGATTGTTACAGATATTCAGCTCACACTGTCCAGAAGATGGCGATAGAGTCATTTCAGTGTGGTGGTCAAGCTCCAGTCCCCACCAAAAAAACTGATCCATATTCATTACAATTTATATTCTTTTATTGAAACATGGCAACAGGTTTTGCACTTCTGTGGAGTTTATGAGTGAGAGCATCGTCTACAACGTTACCATATGAGTCAGAGTATAAGCAGCAGGAGTTGCTGTAAGCGTCGGTGAACTTCAGTCTGAGGTCTTGGAACCGAAGCATACATCTGCCTGAAGGATGGAGCTGTCAGGTGGATCAGGTGGTGAAAAGATAGAGTGATAACACAAGATGACAGACTGAGAGGAGCAAGGTTGGACCTCCTTTCCCTCAACTCAGGAGTTCTTCTCTGGGATGACTCACTCCTTGCAGTGGTTTTAGATAATATGAGGTAATAGCTACTCTTGGTAAATGTCATAGCAGGACTTCTGCCTGAGTAATTAGCACATAGGAGCTCCGCACCAGTTAGACATTGCCAGCTTCTCTGTTTGTGTTAATACTTCAGTTTGGACCTAATGATCATTGGCAGACAGCGCCCTTTTCACCTCAAAGAGACAATAATATAATGCACACCAACATGTTAAGATCTGATTTGTAGAAATCTAAAACCAGAAGTGGAAGTTTCTGGTTGTTCCTCTTTATCACGGTGAGAAAGACAACTGGTGAAAGGAGGTCAAATGAAGACACACAGAATCCAGAGAAACTTCTGTAAATGACAACTGGAAAGTATTTCAAATAATTTCATCCCTCAGTTTTTTTTAATATAACAATGCTGTGTCATATCCATGTCTCCCTGCCTGTGAGCAGTGGGCTTGGACAGGGGCCAGCATGCACATGTCCATGTGTGATTAGAGTCGACATGCTCTAACAGGCAGCAGGGCATGCGATGGAGGCTTCTGTCAGTCTGATGCTTATCTGCCCGTGTGTGCCAATGCAGATTGACAGGATAGTGAGCTTGAGAGGGCCAGTGCTACCATGGTTTGTTGTTTTGTTGGAATGCTTTTGGCCCTCAGGGACCTCTTAACATTGGCTGAACAACCACTGCCATTTCCCTCAGCTGACTGTTTATGCTTCCCTTTACTAAGTCTGACAGTGAAACATTATCTATCTATCTATCTATCTATCTATCTATCTATCTATCTATCTATCTATCTATCTATCTATCTAT
>JAVQJG010015511.1:0-27889 GCA_036024015.1 Craterocephalus amniculus | reverse complement strand
TATTCATCATAGTGCCAAACCAATACAGGAGGTGTCATCATGACTAGGAGTGGGATGAGACAAACAGGGAGGACCCTCATGCTACCCTTCCAGTTTTTAGTCTGTGACTGTGAAAATCTGTAGGTGTAAGCCCAGCATAAGTTAAAACCAGACAGCAGAAAATATCCTAACAATCTAAATAGAAACATATTACAGACAGCAGCATTAGGGCTGAAATTAATTTCTTTTAACAGTGATTTACTCATTATGAAACCATAAATAGAGAATTGAAAAAAATATTACCTATAGATGTGTGAAAAAGTGTAAGAGTTAATTACAGTCTTGATGCATTGCAGTGCAGATATTGCAAATTAAACTAATTATTTCCTATAGATGTCTTTGTGTTTTGTGCTAAAATTCAAAGTACGGTTCTCCATGTTTAGCAAGCAGCTAACCGCAACTCCTGCACTGTTCAACAGAACACGGGCCCATGCCATGAGGTCTTGTTGTTTTCATTATTCACCTGCACGTTGCTGCGTCATGTGGGCTTCACGTCCATCATGGAAACTGCAGTGCGGAGTTTTGCACATGAAATAATGAGTAACGAGCCTGTTTAAATCGCAGTAATGATTAACACGTTACTGATTTTGACAAACTAATTAGTTACAGCCTCGTTACCCACAAAATTAACGTAGTTACTGTAACACGTTACTTAATAACGCGTTAGTCCCAACACTGGATACAAGTAGCGCACCGTCATCATCATAGGATAGCCATGATGCTCTGATTCTTGGCTTACTGTAAGTTTTTCATTTCATCTTTGTTTCACTTCCTTAAATGTGATAACTACAGTCCCAATTCAAAAATCCAAAACTTGCATAACTTCCCTTTTTCTATAGTATTTCTAAAGTACTTTGAATATGCAACATTTATCCAAAGTTTAAAGCTGCACAAAGTACCAAACCCTTATTTATCAATTATTCCAATCAGCATTAATTTTTTATTGACTTTTAATTGAGTGGGACATGATGACAGGTAAAATATTACGCTCATTCTAATTTAATGACAACATTAATACACAACAAAGTATAATGGAGTTGGAGAAGCTCATTAAATAAAGGAAATGAGCTGATGCAGATAGCTGTAAAGTGATATTAAAGGTATTCCCTGGCTGTCTCACCTGAAAATCTACAGAAAAGTAAAGCCTTCCAGGGAAGTGATTGTCCATTCTGCTTTGTGTGAAAACAAATAAAGCAGATGTTTGGTGAAACATAAAGTGTCTGATATGATTCCAACAATCTCTTTTACCTTGTATGAATTATTGATTTTACCCAGACAAGAACAGAGACAATCCCAAGTCAATATTTAATCATGGATCCTGCCCATCTCTACTGATGAGAGAAAAAAATATGTCTTCATTATTATTGCAGTGAAGCCAGCCTCTTCATTTGGGCTGGGTTTCATCACACTTATGGCAAATGACAAAAGGGAAAACTTATCTTATTGTATCTCCTTTGAATTATAGATAGGATTCAGAGTCCCTGGACAGCTGTTTCCTTTCCTGTCATCTCCAGACATCCATGCTCTTCTGTCATTTCCTGTTTCCTCCTGGGGAAGTTTGTAAGTCAGTCCATGGAGAAATGCTGTACCACAAATCCAAGGACTGAAACAAGGATTATGTCCCTTAAAGCTATGAGTGAATATTCCAAGACTGACAGCTCTGAATTGCCTGTTCAGTTACTTTTTGCTGCACTACAAAGCAATAAGAGTAAATGTCATAATTCCAGATAGGCATAAGAAAAACCTGATAAATATGAGAGCTGGGACAGAAGTCGTCCAGCTTATCCAGAAAACAACTGCAAGCCAGCCTGTTAAGGAAAACATGGCTCAAAAGTATACAGGAGCTACAGGAGGGCAATTGTCTAACAGCCAGAAGGAATAAAAAGTAGGAAAGGATATGCCTGACTGGCATACTATAGTAGTAGTAAGAACGCATCTTTCACTCATCTGCCTACAGATATATGTATTTTTTGCCTGAGTAAAGGTTAGAGGTGGGGGGAGGGGTTGAAATAAATTAGATGTCCTTCAGCAGGATGAACCATTCTTCTGCAGTCTGTGGTTCACTGAGTAACCTTTACCATGTGTGAAACAAACAAGTACAAGATGCATAGCAAACCGTAGCGTGCTGCTCAAACAGTCACTATTGATTTGACTCCCCACCCTTTGCAAATAACCTTGCCTTCCAATATTAGCCAGTGTCCTTTGCCAAATGGATAATCAGTAATAAGTCTTTGGGATGAAAGTGTTTGGAGAGAAATGGAATAATCAATGTTGTGTTTGAACAGTAAGTGGAGGTCAAAAAGAAAGCTTCAATGGTATCATCACAAGTTAAGATATGTATTTGTTTCTGGTTAATAGGTCCTTCTCAAACTATTCAAATCATTACACACACACACATACATATATATATATATATATAATCACTTGTGATGATACCATTGAAGCTTTCTTTTTGACCTCCACTTACAAACACAACATTGATATATATATATATATAGATATATCTATATATATATCTATATGTGAAATAAAATGACAGCTCTATCTGTCTGATATTATCTCACTGAATGGTAGAGGAAAGGAATGTGGGTTGAGGTATGGCTGGGTTAAATTGCAACAAAAACTAGAAGTTAAAAATTGTTGTTATTTGGACTTTGTGCAATAACAGTCTGACAAAGGGAGCAGTGTGTCTGTGACAATGCAGGCACCGCTGGGTATTCCTCCCACCAGCAGTTTCCAACAGTTTGCAGTCTCGGCAGTCATGACAATAGGTCCAGCTTTGCTGTGTGCTCATCCCATTTTCTGGTTTTGTGTTTGGTCCACATGAATAATAAGGCTTTTGGCAAGTCTGACTGGTGTAACATTTGTGGTTGTGAGCAGGGGGTGGGGTGGGCCGTGGGGTTAGCGAGCCATAAGTGACAGCAGCTATTGATCAGGCACAGAATGGAGACTTACTGAGTTCATTTCTTCCTTTTTCTTTCATTCTACTCTATCTTTTTTTTTTCAGGTCTTTACTCTCCTAATTTTCTCTTAGACACACATTTTTGTGTGACTGCGAATGTGGTCATCCTTTCACTTGTTACCTATTCTCTTTACTGCTTTTCTGTCTTCATTTCACTTTGGTTCTTTTCTCTCTCAGCTCTCCTCTCATCCTTTTGTTCTGTAACATTTCATTCCAAATATTTATTTTACCAGCTCAATTTAATCACAGATAATTCTAAGCCACACCTATATTGCGTGCTGTTGCACAGCAACATCTGTTCAGACTATATTTAAACCACATCTTATGACATCTGCGCCACCAGGGGGAAAACGAAAAGGTGAAAGTAGGCCATATATGGGCCGGGAGCACTTCCTCAAATGAAACAAAGGAACTCTGTTTCAGTTTAACATGCCATCACAATGATATATATGAAACAAAATAAGCTTGTCAAAGTTGTACGATAAAGATTGTAGTTTAAAAGGAGACAACAAACTTCTTTAACTTGGTCTGTTGAGTTTCACATGTTCTTTTGGATGTTCAGCCAGTTACAAACAAGCCATGTGCAGAGTACGGTAGCAGATTCGGTTTGACAGTATCAGTGTCCATCATGCATTATGAACATGTACACAGTCCTAATTTACATCCATGCCAAACTAAACTACCCTTTTGGGACTTCTAGGGCAAAGCATATTTATTTGTATATTTTATACATAAAGCAACCAAACATGCAACTCCTAATACTTTATCGGCCCATTAAAGACTGAGTCAAGAAATATTTAATCTAACATTGAAAGTCTTTATTTGGCACTTGAAATGGAACACTTAGTTTTTTTAACCTCCAAATGTGTTTTATGGCTTGTTTTAATGACACCGTGAAATTAATTACATTTTGTACACTGGAGAGCTCACATTGCAGGTAGGATAAAAGATGGATGCCAAATTAGCCACGTGGGAGGTGCGTCACTCAGGAACTCTGTTCAGTTAACAGAAACTGTATTTATCAAACATGATGTACACAGTGTAAAAGGGTTAAAAGTCATGCCAAATAAAAAAGAATTTAAAAGAATGATGGTTTTCCAAGAGTTTGTTCCACATAATAGGAGTTTAAAATTAAATGCAGATTCTCTTGGTGGCTCATACAGTATGACGTCAGCAGATCACTTACATCTGTGCCAGAACTGTTCAGTACATCGGAGGAACAGAGTCACATGTTCCCTTTTTGGTTTTTGTGAGGAAACGATCCAGAGAGACTCCATTACAATAGTGAAAACTGAAAACAAATGAAGACATTTTTTTAAATCACACTGAACCATCACTCCCCTTTCCATATTTTTTTTTTGTTCTGATTTAGTTATTGCTTTGATATGCTTAAAATTTTAGCTCAGAGCCCAAAGTGATACCAAGATTACAGGGAAATATATTTCAAATTAGCTTGTAATTTCATCTCTCAGGGCATGTTTCTTGAAATTGTCTAAATTTTGTCTCTAATTTGCATGCAGCTCCACCCCCGTTCCCCTCATGTCACAATAAAACTATTAAATTACAGTATTTTGTGGGGGAAAGATTCCCTCAGGCTGGTCCCTCAGAACTGCTTTTGGGCTACAATTCTTGTCTTTTCAGTGTGTCTCGGTCTATTGATGCTAATGAGATGGTAATCTGAGTGAGGGTCAGCTGTGCTCAATGCCACTCACACACATCAATCACATCCCTGGAGTCAATGGCAGGCATGGCGCCATATTTTCAAAACTATTACTTTCCTAATTAAATTCTCTTAGCCGCCTCAAAGTTCATCAAATGACATAAAGTTCATAAATGTATTATTCATTCTTTTTTCTTTGCATTCTGAGTGACAGAAGTAATGACTGTTTGAGAGAAGCTGCTGTTTTGTTACAAATGGACAAGACAAGCTGCAGCAGGGCCTGCAGTCATGGTGGAAGCTCTTTATCCATGATGATAAACTTTCCCTGCCATGAAGAACCAGTACCCAAGGATACGAGAGGATGCATCCAACACTGGTGTCACCCAAGATTGATCCCTTCTCCTGGTGGGGCCGAGTCTGGTAATTACACTGCTGAGTGCCAACACTGCATCCATTCTCAGCAAACAACCAGGAACAATGCAGCTGGCAGTTCAATTAGAGGAAGCCCTCTATTAGCTACAAGTTTGGGATTTTAATTAACAGTCACAGAGGAATACCACAATGCAGCACTGTTGTAATGTTGCAGGTTTTAAATTAGATACAGTGAACAGGAGAAATATGTGGTATCTTAGAAGGACCAAGATTGAACAAAGGGTTGAATGAAGTAGAATACGAAATTGCTGAAGGAACAGCAGTGGTCATGTGTCTCAGTATTTACATTAGTTCATATTTGTTTCCTGCCAACAGAGCTTCTGCAGACCCAGTATAACTAGTGTACGGTGCACAAATGCAAAAATATAACGTTTAAATAATTTAAATATAAGGTTTAATTTTCTGTTAAATTAGGTCAGTTGTGAAATACTTGAATCTTAAATATAGCAGAAAAAAATTCTACCTTTTCTCCCCTCTATTAATTAATATATTCTTTTATGGTGTTTTGTGGTGCAGAAGCCTGTTCTGATCTATTAAAAAGCCTCCAATAAAGAAAACAAAGCCAAAAGCTCATATTGCTGGGTTTTCACATTATTAAAGGTACAGTGTGCAAGAATTACTGACATCTAGTGAAAATGATGGGCATAGATATGACTAACTGTTAATAGATGGTTGCCATTAGTGACTCACACATAAAAATAGTGTACATGTCTACTCTCCTCTTGTGTGTGCCTTTCAAGGCATTACTCATCCCAAACAGTGCTCTAGCACACCAAAGTCAGTACTGCAGTTTTAAAGCTCAGGGGCTTCTCACTTAAAACATAGAGTTGTTTGTCCATTCAGAGACACCGTAGTAAAAAATGGTGGCATAAATATGGCAGCTGTTGTTCATGTGGACCCATAGGAGATACTGTATATTCTTATTATAGGAGAATAAAACTACAGATTATTTTAGTAAAGAGATAAAGAAAAATAAATTTGACTTTTTTTTTTTTCTTCACCTTTGCTTTTTTGAGCTGGGATTCTGCTGTTCCTACATAGTGACACCCAGTGTTTTTTTTGTGTGTCTGTGTTTGTGTGTGGATACTGTATGCTCTTACTTTCTGTAACAGAAAAAATGCCTTGGTATTGAGGATTTGCAGCTACGTCACAAAACCACGTGACTGTGTGTTTACGTCTCCATATTGGTAGGCAAGCTTTGTAGGCTTTAGCATAGAGATTACTACAAGTGTAGTGTGGAAAGCGTTTCGTTTTGTTGAAATATTAATTAGTACGAAGCACAGTGTCTATATAGCCGTGGTTACCACTTGTGTAGCAATGGGTTGTCATAACAGAAAATAGAAGAGATCATAGAAGTCGGATTATTGATTTCCAGCCGAACACGAAAAGAAATAACTGTGGATCGCGGCGGAGGACGGTCCGTGTATAATCCGTCCACGTTATCTTATTTTCTGCTTCAAACAAATGATAAACACCTTAAACATTAAACACAACCAAAACAAGATAATACATCTAATTTAAATCTGAGTTTCTTGGACGTGCCAGAAAGTGATGATCTGTCAGAACCTGATGAAGCAACCGCAGGTCGATCAGGTCCTCTCGGTGTCTCGGTTCTGCTTCTGTTCCTCACCTCAAAACACACGCGACACTAAAATCCAGGTGACAACGTGTCCACTTTGACAGAAAACATATTTTTTGCTTCACGTTTGGGATTTCACAGATTAATAAGAGCATATGAAGAGATGTGCTGTTATGAGAAACTATTCGGACATGCTGCTCGCTGTGACCGGAGCACCGAGAGATACTGGAACCAGCTGCTGCTTGTTACGTTTCTGGCAGATGATCACTTCTAATCGTAGAAAAAACATGCATAGATTATATTGGCTTAAATAAGCACTAGCAATGTTTTGGATCTCTGCAGTTTTCCTTCTGGAAAAAGCATCATGGTACCAGTAAGCCCCTCATACTGTGCATGCTTCATGAGCAAAGATCAACATGAACCTGTTCATAACTCCCGCCGGTAAAATCTACCATAAAGGACACAAAGAGTCACTGAACTGAAACACTGAACACGAATGACTGAATCTGCATCTGGCTTCTCTACGCTTCCACCCAGCAGTGTGGGAGGATTATGAATAAAATAACCTAGTGATATGTTTCGGGTAGCAAACTGGTTAGCTAGCTGCACTCCAGACTAAATATCGCAGTCATTAGCTTTATTTTCTCCAGATAACGGCGAACGTAATTTATCCAGATTGTTGGTGTGGTCAGGAAGAGAAATAACATAATAATCATTTGTGCTGCTATTTTTGGGGGGTGGGTGAAAAAAAATAACAAAGAACGCATCCAAATGTACACTAGTGAATTGACTCCTGAGGAAGCTTGCCTACCAATGTGGCGCACACGGCAAGGTCACGTGATTTGTGACGACACGTGCAAATCCTCAATTAACAGTTAAAGATGTACAAGTAAGCAGGATTTGGACTGGATTGAATTTAATCAAAATTTGGTCTTAAAATAATTAAGACAAATCCACAAAATAAACAGAAGTCTTTGTGTTAAGCAGAATGCAGCCTATCTAACTGTGACTAATCAAATAACTTTTATGCTTATAATACACTGAAATAGCTTTCACACCTTCATGTTTCTTTTATTTTTCATCTACTGTACCTTTGGTCATAAAAGACCCACTATTCAACTTTTGTCATTTTCTCATGATGTGGCCCCTATCAGCGGCTAATTCGGCATCAATCTTGCTTCTTAACTCTACGTGAGCTCTCTCCAGGAAGTAAAAAGAATTTTCTCAACTCTTATCTTACTGTATCTTTTGCTATCTTTACTTTCCTTTCCTCCTCCGATAACGTCTTTGAATGTTACTTTGCTGGATTGAAACGGCCAGTTTGTTAACATTCGCTTGCTAGCGTGTAGCACATCAGCACAGCAAGAGTCGGCATGCATTGTCCTAGATGTGAAAGTTCTGTAGTGTGGTTTTTCAGCTGCAGGACGCTGCTGGGCCACATCGGCTGTAGAAATGCACATTATTGATGTCACTGTGTCATCAAATGAGTCCAGAAAGCAGAGTTTTAAGGTCAAAAAATTACATAATGAGCTTAAACTGTAATCACAGTGTTTTGGTGAACATCTTCTCTACATTGCTTCTCAAAATACTGTCTGGCTTTTGGTGGAGATTAGAGTTCAGGGCACAAGATGTGCCAACCTACGGTGTCCACAGATTTGGCAAAGATGTGTATTACAAGATGTCCTTTTTCAGAGCTGGAAACACTGAGCTATGATTTGAACCATGACTGTGTTTTTTGTAGAGAGCAGCTTGTAAAAGCTTGATAAATCCTATAAGTATCCGATCACATCTAAATCCAGAGCAATCTATTGCTAGTCCCACAAAGGATCAAGGCAAAAAAATATGTCAGCAGTCTAGAACCCCTTGAAAACGTAAACAGCATGTAGAAAATACACTGTACATGATTTGGATGGGATTTTAAATGGTGGGGAGGGAGTTATGCATATTTGGATTTTTTTTTCTTTTTAGCTGGTCATCTGAATGGACATTGAATCAAATAGCAGGATAAGGTTTGTGTTTTGAGACAGCGACACAGTTGGGTGCTTCTTGCAACATTGTGTCCCAGAACTACCGCAATTTTATTGTTGAAATGTCCCACAGCAAAATAGATGCAAGCGACTGCTTCAGTCAAGAGAACTGAGAGTTGTTGCAAAGACATCAAGGCTTTAGATCCCTTTCTCCGTTTTTTAAGGGAATTTCAAATAAGAGAATTGGTTTGTCAGAGTTGCAAGATATATAGAGAGAAAAAGAAGGGGGGACACCAAAGGAATAAGGCTTTGTACGTTGACTCCAGTGCAAAGAACAAACATTCACAGAGGAATCCACTAGCAGCAGATGCTATTTTTCATGTTATACTTTGGACACTGCCACAGTCTCAAGAGGAAAAGTGAAAGAGAGATAAAATGCAAGGTAGGATCTTGTAAACTTGCCAGGAAACAGAGCCCATTAAGCAGAACTCAGCAAGTATCCGATAATATTTCCACTTTTAATCTCATCCACAGTTGTACCGGTGATCAAGGCCACCTTGTTTATGCACACACTCAGGCTAAAATCGGTTTTCCACATGTGGGGTCAGAAACTTTATATCATTCGCCCCTTAAAAGCACACTCACTTAGTGTCCATTAATCTAAACCCATAACTCTTCAATGTCAAGCGTTATGCAACTGCCTTGTCACAAATGTGAGACTGAGAGAGGACTACTATCCTTCACACTGGCTATGACTTTGCCTGTGATTGATTGCATGTCTTTTTCTTGACAGACAATATTCTGCAGGACAAGGAGGATGCGGGACTGGTAACCAACCCCCAGCTGCATGGATTTTCATATGGGGGGTAACCTTCTCAAAGTCAAACTGAATTATTGTTTAATCACCCCATGTGGATTGGCGTATCACTGCTGTATTGTTTTAGTCTGCAAGCATGTATCCTGTGGTGTATTACAGGTTGCTTCGTCATGCATTATGTATAACTGTATATCTAGGAAAGAATACAAAATGCAAAGAAACAAAATCAAGACATATCACTGAAACACTTTTGCTGCAGCAATTAGGAGACACACAGGATCTAGAATTTCAGGACATGTGGCCCATGAGATGGAGACAACAGCTGGTAAGAAGTATTTGTCAAAAAATAATACCTTTGAAGGTGTGAGTCTGAGAGTAGCATGTATATATTAAGTTGTACGAATTCTCAACACATTTAATGACCCTTCAATCAAACTGGCCTTTGTTGAAACATATCAACACCTACGGAATTCTCTTGTTTACCTGCCCTTTACCATTTTCACTGAAGAAAAAACAAATGAAATTTGTTCCTTTCCATTTTTTAATCCCTCGGGGCAGTTAAACCAAGGTTTGGTTTCAAAAATGTATTAAGGTGGCACAAAAATTTAAAGACAAATAATTTGATAAAATGTACTAAATTTCCACTTACATGAGCAGGGAAAGGTACAGATACAGATGACTCAGTTCAGTTTATGTACTCAAATCTATAATGAAATAAAAGAATTAGAATTTGCTCTGTGGTTAAACAGAAAATTAAAGGATTAAAATGACCTATAGTATTTTGCTTAGACTGATGTAAATAGATGTAGGACATTTATGTTATCTTGTGGAATCCATGTGAGACATAGCAACAACACTGAAAGATTCTATGAGTTGCTCTTAACTTTCATTCATTTATTCAAAAAAAAAAGTACACTGTAGTCACAGTTTTATTATATACTTGTTGTAAGCTTGAACAGTGTATCCCGTAAACTGGAATCCACATTGCTTTGACAATGTCCCCAACTTTCCCACAGTAGCAGCCTGCAAAATTAATTTTCCAAGCACTGATGCCAACCTGATGGGACCGGGAAAAAACTCTCCATAAAAATTACACCCCACACGCATTAATCCCAAAACTCTCCATACCTCACACTCCTAGACAACCTTAGGTGTTCTCACTTGTGGATAAGGCAAAGCAGCTTTGGAGGCAGGAAGAGGATCAACTCAAGATTATGTTGGTGGATATCATGGCTGATTACAGTCAAAGAGTGACTGAAAGAGAGGCTAATGGTGACAAAAAAGGCAAAGCATGGAGTCACTAATCATAGCAGCACAGAAAATGAAATGGTGCTGACCTTATAAATAGACTTTAACTTAAACTTTACAAACGATGGGGCAATTCAAAGTGACAGCAGTAGCACAATAGGCTTGAAAACTACCAAAAGCTAAAGAGAAATAAACAACTTCACCGCTGGTGTAACATATCGTGACAGAATTTCAGAAATTTAGGAAGATAATTGGTCTTAAAAGCTATACACCAAAAACAGGAAATAAAGTAAGTCAGAAAAATTAGGTAATTGTTCTCATATCATTTGAATTAATTACATTTTCATGATTTTCTGCTCTGCTGCAAAGCAGCGAACACAATTAAAGCAAGAACAAGAAAAAGTACAGACACTGTAATAAAATAAAAGAAGCATTTAAGGAAATCTAAAGTAAGTGAGAAAAATAGCAAGAGAATGCATTCCCAAAATCAGAAAGCAATAAACTAAAAATGCGACTGTTGCTTGTCTGCTAATGGTCTTATCGTCACGTCTTTATTCATGAGCCCATCTGATGCAATGAGTAGCTTCTCATTTCTGAAACAGCCTTGTTGACGGATACATCCCATGGTTGTGGGAAAGATGTTAGCTTGTTTAAGAAGGGTCAAATCATTGGCATCAAGCAGAGAAAACATCTAAGGAGACTGCAGACACTATTAAAACTGGGTTAAGAACTGGGACTGAACAGCTGTGTAGCCTTAAGAAAACCGCTAATCAGTTAGGCTAACTGGAAAAAAGAAAGCTTCAATTTTCTAGGGAGCATAAAGATTCGACTCTGGAGCAATGGACGGTCATGTGGTCTAATGATTCCAGATTTATCCCGCTGCAGATTGATGGGAGCATCAGGGTAAGAGGAGAGGCAGCCTGCATGCCCGCGGTTGAAACATTGCAGAAGCTTATCAAAGCCATGCCACAGCTAGTGCATACTGTGATATTAGTAAGTGACCTTTTTTCTGGTGTTGACTCCAGGCAGTGCATTTTAATCTAGATCTACTCCTTTATATCTCATTCCAACTTTTAAGTACACTGAGACACTGAACACATAACTGTATAGGGATTAATGTCATTAAAAAGCTAAAGAAAAGTAAATGTATAAGTCTAAGCTTTATGTCTTCCCACATATTAAGGCAAGTAAACATTACCTTAATCACTGCCTGAACACCAGAAATTTCCATTTTCTTTAGAGACTATATGGGATAACATTAGTATTATATAATAATAAATATCATGTTAAAAACCTATTGAAAGAGAAGAAATAAGCTGAAATAAAAAATAAAAAAAAGATTTAAAGAAATTCTGTGGTGATTAATCGCAAGTTTACTCAGGACACTCATGCAATTTTAATCATCAATTAATCAAATTAATTAATTAATTAATTAATAATAATAAAATATATTCACCAGCCCAACTTTTTTTTCATCTTAAATTGTTATTTGGTGAGTTATAAAAATGCAAACTAAATAAATAATCAGTAATTTAAATTATTATCATGAATAATTTGCATATATGTTAAGAGTATGTTACCAGACCATATGTCAGTATTTGTTGTGCAAAACTTATCCAATGGGAGGGTGGAAAACAAGACAAATACAAAAACTTGTTTAAAAAAATAACATTTTAGTTTCATTAAATACAATGAACTACAACATGTTCCAGTGCAATGGAAATTAACAAATAACACAGAGCACAAAAACTAGTGATGCAATACAAAACTAACAAAACTCCATTACAATAAGATACTGTACACTTATTGGACCACTTTTGCTTCACAGCAAGTTTTGAAATAAACAAGTTAGCAGCCAAATAACTTATTTTACTTTTACATTCCTTTCTTAAATGACTATTTGAGGATCTGAAAACCCATGAAGCTGTGCAGTCACTGAGTCATTGGTATCGATCGACAACTGCATAAGCTTCTGTAGGTGATATTTTGCTCAATTTGCGCTAAAAAGCCATTAAATTGCACTTTTATTCCACAGATGAAGGCATTGTAATGTAGCTCACAGGCACTATCATTACTGCCAGAGAAAAAGGCTGAACGCTTAGACATCCACAACACTCCTGTTATGCTTCTCTTTGAAATCTTCCTCCATCAGTAGCTCCTCTGCAGAAGGGGGCAGATGAGCCAAAGCTGTCAGCACTCCCAACACAACAACTCTTTCCCTGATAGCGAGAGCTTTCCCGAGAGACTACAAAAACGAGCGGTGGGTGGGAAGCTTTGGCACGCTGCCTTCCTGCTTTCTCTCCTCCCTGTCCAAACTCCTCTCCTCTTGTATCCTCATCTTCTTCTCTTCCCATGTGAACTCCCCTGGGTACCAGCTCTGCTGAGGGGACATCCCTATAAGTTCCCACACTCGCCCTGCAGCAGTTAATTGCACCGAGAAGATGTATGATGTGCAGAGATGCCAGTGGGACACTGATCACACTAACAAGCAGGGAGTGCTGGAGTTGGATGCGGAAACAATAGAAGCGTTGGGCATGCTTGTGTGAATGCAGACCCCTTTTAACACCTTTCAAAACCCCCTCATAAATAAAAAAAAACACAGATATATTTGTACATACCTTTTAAAAGAAATACTGGACAGTCATAGCTCCGGTGTGTATGGCTAAGTTTACAGAATAAACGTGCTACTGTAAAGGTGCTTTCATAAGTCTGCTTAAAAATGCATCACTTGTATAAGAGCGTTCCTTTGTAAACCCTTTTTTTCCTGCATCACTTACAGTATGCACTCACATCTCTACATCTTCCTGTCCAGTTTTGGCTTCTTTTACAGTAATTCACTGCTTCCTCTCATGTGTTTCTTACTCATGCTTGCCGGGGGGGAAAAGGCTGAATGCTGTGGATGCTAGCTCTGCTTCTGCTGCCAGACTCCTGATCCTGGCCCTCTCACACTCCTCAGAAGGGTGGTAACTGGCTAAAAGACCTTTGGCATGTCCTGTTGTTGACTGTGCAGACCCTTGTGCAGAGGGTTCCCTGTTTGCTGCTGAAAACACTCACCTACATGTCGGGACACCTGTCACCTCTCTGCACTATCTCCCAATGAAAATTGCAGAGTTGTAGGAGCTCCACAGTAATAACCCACCTGTGATGAAAGGTATCCAGTCCTTTTCTGATTCATGACATGAATATATATACATGTTCGTGTGTTCATGAACATAATTCATGGCAGGATTATATATATGTTGGTTTAACCCCTTAACTGAATATAATTTAGTAATATTCATAATTGCTATTCTAAATACATTTATTCATTTCGACTTGATTTTAAATCTGTTACACCTGATTTGAATACTTTCCTAATTGTAATGTATGTCTTTTCTAATATTTTATTTTATTTATTAATATTTTGTGTGTATAGGTAGGGGCACGGGTGTCTATGTGATGTGTGGTTTTGGGGGCTTTTGACTGGGTAAAAAATGTTTTTAAAAAGTGAACAGAGTTGAAGGATTAGCCTTCATTTTAGATTAAATGTGCTTTGTAAGGATGCAGTTAAATCTGTATTTAATTCTGAGCTTACTTCTTAAATTTAGGCAGCTAAACAAATTTGGTTTGAACCCATTTTTTAGCAGCAAAAACATGGTAAAAAATGTAGACCTTTTTTAGATTTCAAGTCTTTGTTATTCTACCTAAATTTATCTAAACAGCAAAAATTATTATTATTTTTCAAATTCTGACGCCTTGTTTCCAATATACATGAACTCATGCGGCACCCCTATACCACCCCCACAACCTATAAACTGTCTCTCCTTTTCACAGCACAGTTGCACAGGTTTTATGAAACCACCTATCAGGCCATTATGCACATGGCAGGGTAAAGTGTTCCACTATAAATGCATTGATCCTTCTGGTCTCATTCAGTCTGATGGAGACTTGGGCCTGTTGATAGCGTTTCAAAGTGCAGCCTATGCTTAATGGACAATGCTGCACAGTGAGGAGTTAAGCCACCGCATTGGTAGAAAAACAACTGATCACGGTCTGATTTAGGTGAACATCTTTGGGCAATTGAGAATATCTTTAACAGGCTGTTAAAGGAATGTTACTATAGTAAGTCTACTGTTTCCATGGGAGATGATTACAGGCTTGGCTGCATTGTGGAGTGCATTAAGCCACACAAAAGAGAAATCTCAGCATCTCTTGATATATTAAGGCACACACTGGATTTAAGGGGTGCAAGAGCGTGACATGGAAAATGGTACTGATGCCAACGGAAAGTGACTGGAGGGAAGGCCTGAGTAAATCTGGATGTTTGTCTTTTATCAAAGTTGACTTTTTATTGATGCTACAGGGAGGCAGCAACATCAGAATGCCTTTCTCAGGGGAAATGTGCTCAGAACTTGTTTGGCATTGCACCAGTGGGAGCTATACTGCCCTTTGAAGGAGCAAGATTGATATAGTTTTTTAAAAACCCAAAGCTAAGATGTAAATAGCCAAAAAGTATAAATGGTAGCTGCTGTCACATTTAGATGAAGAATAGGTGTCTTAGGGATGGTGGCCTCTGGGTGAACCTCACATTAGATGCAATTTATGTGGTCGCTGAGGTGAACAAACAATAAAGAGCTCCTTGCTCAGTTTACTGTCAGATTTGTTACTTTTGTGACATTAAATTAATGAGTTAATGTCTTTCATTAAATGACATTGTTTGCATTTTGGGTTCTCATTTATATAAGTAAAAAAAAATTACATTCTGTGTCTTGCTAAGCTGACCTACTATAAAACGTCAGGAATTTCTCTGAACATCAGAGAGGGTCTTTTATCTTCAAAGCAAAGAAACTTGCTCAACCTGCAAGGTATGCTGAACTCTACAAAATGTGCTTTCCCTCACAAGCATGGCCACATAGTAAATAACAAAACAGAAAGGTTTGACCAGAATGAAGGCTATCATGATGAGAAGAAGATCTTTTCCACTTTCAGCACAATCGTGAACCTCAAGAATCTCTTACATGATGGTTTCCAGGATTTACAAACACTGTAGAGCTTTCAAATATGCCATGCCTCCATTTAAACTATACACAACATGTTGACAATGCTAACTCCTTTTCACACCATTTTCCTTATGGTATGTTACTTCCATTAAAGTGACTTTCAGATGACAGGGAATTGTTTTAAGTAAGTAAATTAATTTGCAGACATTGCTTCCAGCAGAACATTGCTGACTAAGTAGCATTATGATGGCAGGGAAACAAGGTATCAGATTTATATTGAAGTTGTTATTCCAAGAAGAGAGGGGCTTTCTCAGCATCACATTGTGGCGAGACAGAGTGTCTCAGAGGGCAGTGCATTCCACTTTCAGGAGAATCAAAAATGAACACACCGTCAGATGATCGAAACATAAAGCTCCTCTAGAAACAGAGATAGAAAAGCAAGTCTGTCATTGATACAGAATTTTTTTAATAAATCATGAAAAAATTCAAACAGCACCTGGCCAGCAGAAAGCAGTCAATGGTCTCAGAGGACAAAGAGCCTCTTTAAACCAGAATTAATGCTCAGGATATGTTGCTTTTCAAAGATAATGATGGAAAACTCACTGTAAAGAGATTTGTGGAGGTGAGGGGTGTAAAAGTCGAGTAAACCATTAAAGAGAGCGGTGGGAATGTTCAAGAGTCTGTAGCATTGTCTTCTCTGGAGTAGGACACTAGGGACTTCCTTTTAAGCAAGAAATGTTGTATCTAAAGCATGACTAATAAAGAAAACTACATAAATAGCCTGCTTTGATGTGGGAAATCTATAAGCAAAGTCTTAAATTGCCTCAGGGTTACGTAAGAGTTCTGCAGTTTGGTAACCTACGTGCCTAATCCTGTGGTGAACTGCATATGAGCTTTACAACACTGCAGGGAAATGACAGGGGGAAAAAAAGTATGTGAAAGAGCTCAGGTGTTGAAGTTAACAACAGAATATTCTGAAAAAAGTGAGTCAAATAAGAAAATAATCAATGCTATTCCTGACAAGCCCCACATTGTCCTGGTATTAAAGGAGGATATTGCAAGGTAAGTATAATACATTTTGTTCAGTTCTGTTTATGTAAGTTTCTTTTATGCTGAGCATCTGATAAATGAATTTCGGCCTGATCAAAAACCAAGAAGAATTCTTACTGCAGCACGATTGTAATATTGATTGTAGAAAGAAAACTTACTGTATACACTGTATGTTTGATGTCTGCTGTGTGGTTGATGCCTGCCTGTAGATCACAGTGGTTTGTTATGGCATTGTGTGGTGTATTCATGTTGTTAAGACAGCTAATGTCAAAGCACTTGAGTCCAAGCCTAATTTCCCTATGGGGATAATAAAGTGTATCATGTTGTATAAGACTAAAGCAAAACCAAGTAGGGCTAAACATCATGGACTTAATCCCAAAGAAAGAAACATATATGATATTAAAGGATGTTCTTTATCATAAAATAATGGAATGACATGAACAAACATGCAGGTGGTGGAGCTCAGGTGTGGAGCAAAGTCAGACTTTGCAGAGATAACATTCACATATAGAGTTTTGATAAAGGTTGGCTACAGCTGCATCATTCCAGGAATATTCATGTTCATCCTAAAAGTGTTTGCTCCTTTTAAGGAGTCGGAACCTCATTTAATCTTCATCAGTAACACATATCCCACAAGTTCGGTTTACATCATCAGTACCTTTAAGATTAAGCTTAAACCCTTCCTTCCCTCTGCATGGATAAATGTGGACATTATTTGTATCATTAACTAGTATGTTTCTACTTCTCTCAGCAGGTCACCCTGAATAAAAGTTGTGATGCCTGTTGATCTCTATTTCCTGTCCTCTATCTCGAACTGGTTTAGACAGATGGCCGCCTAACCTGTGGCCGGTTTATCCAGAAGTTTTTCCCTCTTGCTTCTTTTCATCTGTTGCCTGAGGCCTCTTTCATGCTCAGGATAGGGGATGGAGATTTGATGCAATCTGTGGTTTTCCGTAGCAAAGCTATTATTTTTATGAACTGGCTTGTATAAACAATGTTATCACAAATTAGACTAATGTGGATGTGTTTTAATTGGATCCCAGTGAACTGACTTGAATTAATTATGGTCCTAAAGTGCCTTGAGATGGCTTTGTTGTGAATTGGTGGTAGAAAAAAAAACTGAATTGAACTGAAGTGGTCCCTTTACTATAACTCCAAAAGCATTCAAATACGCCGTGTAGTCACAGCGATAAAAATGGATTACCCATAATGAAATTAGTATGCAATGGTTCAGGCCTAAAAAATAAGCACAGGTGTCAGAGGGTTAAAGCAAAAGGGGATGCAAAGCAAATACTAAGAGATTCTACAATGTAATCTTTGTCAATGTCATCATTTTCCACAAAAGTATTGGTATTCAATTTGAAATGAAATAGAAAATATCCTCAACAGTGGTCTTAAAAAGTTTCCACCCCACTATCCGTAATTCCCTTTACTTTTTGTAGACATCAGCAGGTATGCTGCTCTTTATGCGTGCAGCAAAACACAGCTCCAATTCAAATGTTACTCCATGGCCTTATTTGAATGATCTCTGATTTATTTTTTTTTCCACACTCTATTTTTCAGAGCTTCCCTCTGACATTATTAGCCTGTGATCAAAGGTGCTTTGTCAGCACTGTAGACAGCTGACACCAGGTCATTGCGAATCAGAGTATGAAGGTAGCAATAATACATAACACATGTCTCAGAAGACATCACTCTCCCAAAGTTCCTGCACGCCAATTAGATTAAAGCTGTATATTACTTGTGGAAGGTGCACAGGAGAAAATCAATACTAAATCTCCAAGCGGTATCCCTGAAAACAACAACTACTGCCAATTGGAGACGCATTTCACGCACCCTTAGTAAAGTGGATTGCATTGTCCAGATGGAGTCTTTAAGTAATTCTGCAGTTCTGAATAAACAGTGTAACAATGCAAATTGTTGGCTGAAGCTCTCATATCAGTAGTTCAGTTAGAAAATATGAAAAATTTATTTATTTTCTTATGCAACTAAAAGTATAAAATGAGCCAATTCCCCCGAAACAAATGATCCATTACAAAGTGACTGTGCTGCAAAAACACGTGCAATTTCATATAAAGAGAAAACTGACATAGGTAATAGAGACCATGATAAGTTATGTGGAATTTCATATGGATACATGGGTACATTTAGGATGCACAACATAAACATCTGATTAATAAAGATGTGTTGTTCTGCAAGATTAATAAGACTAACACCGAGCAATTACTCACCGTACCTTTGCAGGCTTTTGAAGCGTGCGACAGATAATCAACTGGAAGGTCAATGGAAAGCTCAGGTCAGGATACAGTGCAGGTATAATAGGTGTTTTATACAGAGATTAATCAGAAACAAAGACGTGGTGACACTGCTTTATGAGTGTGTCTGCACTCAAGGAGTAGCGATGAAGCACATCTGTAGTGTTCAAACAAGGTCGACCTCAGTTTAAAGAATCCCGTACTTGCGCTCATAAATTATCCTGATGAGCTCTGCAATGGACTGAGCTGAGATGGGGTGGCTCGAGGAACCTTATCGTGACTATTAAGCACAATGAAACAGTCTGATGCCATTGTCACAAACAGATTGCACCAAGTCATGCTCCAAATATAACTTGACCAGGTGTAAAGGGGGAAAAAGTTAGAAACACAGAAAAAGAACCCTTTTGCATCAGAGTAGAATTTAAAATGTCATTGATTAGGCATGCTATATATAGTTGTCTTACAGCGCTTTATAAATAAAGTTGAGTTGAGTAGACATAAGAAATAGAAGAAAAAATGTGTATTGACTCAGTTAGTCCGCAGCAGCTTGTCGAGTTAAATTTGCTGAACTATTTGGACTGTGTTTTACATGGAAAAGGAAAAGAGCAGCTTGTTTAAAAGGTGTTTTTCCGGATGGATTTGACCTAGTAGAGCAGCATATCTGCTTGATGGATTGCTCAACTGTTTGTCTGTCTAATGTATAATAAATAAAGTAGACAATTAGCATGTCAAAGATAAGAACAGGAAATGGCTGGGAGAGTGAGCACACAGGGAAGTTGATAAGGGCCGGATGATAAATGACACAAGGGAAGCATCTGATGGAAATTTGCTTTGGAAATTTTTTTTCAGGGCGAGCATACAGGATGCCTTGTGCGTCTTAAATTAGTAACGTAAAATGGTTCAATTGCAGCCTAATAGGAGTTAATGAAATCCTTCTCTCTTGCTGTTTTCTTGCTGTTTCCTCAAACTGTTTACAAGTTCTGTCCTTGTAGCATTCTTTACTTAAGAGTAAAAATTTTAAATTGCACTAGTAAAAGGCGTTTTAGTACCCAATTGGGTGAAATGAACTCACTCTCTTTCATGGCTGAATCTACTTTTATTGTACTGTGCCTTAAAAACAAAACAAAACCAAACAAAATGGCAGTCTAAGTCTTAGGTAACTACCAGTAGCTGTAACTAATTTGACAGATTGAGGGCTACACATGCAATAAACAAAAGAACAATACAAAAGGGATACATATTTAAGTGGCTGTATAATTTCTTCTTCAAGATCAGCCTTGCAGAATCTAAATTGGATAGAAAGATGAATAAACCATTTAAAAAAAGCATTCAAACCAGTACAGTTAGCACTCCATTTTTCATCTATATTTGCAGTAAATGTGTCACAAAATGTTCATTTGGAATAGCTGTCACACACTTCCTGGATGCACACAGACATTAGACTTCTTTTCGGCTCATTTTCTTTTCTTGTGCTGTGAAATCATCTACAGCGTACAAGGACACCAGTCTGATTGTGAAAGAAAAACCTAGACAGCCATCCTACATGGCAATGAGAGATCAAAACCACAGAGAAGAATGGTGCTTATAATTGTTAGTGTTCAGAAAATCTAAGGATTTTTGGGGTTGTCCAAGATGCCCAATGTGATTATCTTAAAATGCATTGTATCTTCGTAGATGCCAGTGCTCTATAATTCCCTGTGTTGTTGGAAATGTGAGATGTATGCGGAGAGAAACCGTAAGAGTATTCCCAGCAGCAAATCTAAACTCAGTTTATGTCAGATCCACCAGAACTGTAATGCGCTTCAGTGGGATTACAAGTGTTTTGCAGCCTTGATATATTTTAGTGCAGAATAGTCAGACACTCCAGGCTGTGTTAAAACAAAGGCTCACAATTTCGTTCTGCCAGAAGCAAGACTGGAGGTTGGCATGTCAAATGCAAACCTTAACCAGGACATCTTCATATTACACACTGAGAAATAAGCTATTAATGCATCTAAAATCAGAAGAAATCATTCCATCCCTTTGAATATGGGAAAAATTGTCATTTTGTTGCCTTGGAAACTCTGTCGTAATGAACAAAAAATCTAGACTAGCAAACCTTTCTCATGGTGAGGAATTATTTATTCTATGTACTGTAGTGGGTGAAGCTGGGGTCAGTGAGCTTCACTTGGCAGCAGGTCATATCATGAAGCCGTGCTCAGTGAAGCTTACATTTCTTTTAGTCTACTGGCAAAGTGTCCACTCTAATAGTTACTTGAATTTTTATGAAAAATTGATGTAACTATCACTTCTCTAATTTTTTGATCTACTGTCTAAATGAAGGAATTCATGTTTTTGTTGTTAGTGTTTTAACACATGTGAATTTACAAAGCCTGAATGCCTCAATGTGTAGCTTCAGTCAACTACAAACTGACCTTAAATGCACTTTATTTGATGGTCGCTTGAACCTTTGGAGGTGCAGTGATAATATTCTCAAAGAAACAGTGCTAAAATATCCATGAGACGGAGAGGCATGGTGGAACTTGGCCTTTGAATATCAGCCCGGATGGAGCATCAATAATGTATTATCCGTCATCACTGTTGCATATTAGATGGAGAGCCAGAGACAGACTATACTTCTAAGGTGATTACCATCTGTAACCTTCCCACGCTCTTTAACCAGACCTTGAATGAAGATATGTTTTTTCTTGGTGGGGCACAACACTGACAGGAAAGTTTGAGAGTTTTAAGAGTCTTCTGATTCTGATCAATCTATCCATCAATTAAATCTTTGAAAGATTTCCCTTTGGTGATCTGTTTTCTAACTGTGTGGGAGTAGCTTTCTATAAGTATCCATTCGAAATATGCATGTTTGGTTTAACATGCATATGACACAACACTATAACTTTTATTATTCTGGAACTGTGCTATAATATCCATCTAGACTCCCACATTTAGTTGCAGCACATGAAAAAGCACCATAGAGAGGCAGAGTCTCTCAAAAATAAACAGTTACATATGTTCAGTATTATGCAACATAGCTGTCTGAATTTTTCAGAGAAATGTTCCTAAATGTAAAATTGCAAAGACTTTGTATATTCCATTATCTGCTGGACATAGGACAATTATGTATTATATATGTATGTACAGTATGTATATTATGTATCAAAGAATCTTGAGACATCTGTAAAGATCTCTTTAAATTATATTCAAACTCATTGCCTTAAAAATAAGGATTCTTATCATGCAAATCACTGTATGGGCACAGGAATATTTTTTATAAATCATAATAGATTAACATAAATCCTCTGTGCTGAAGAAGACAGAGACCACCCAGTATTAAAAGTGCATTAGTGCCTATTAGATTTCCTATATCAGCAGAGAAAAGTGTAACCTTCTTCTCTCAAAGGTTCAAAGGTCTTCTCTGTTCATACATTTCGTGTTAGTGGCTCAGGTATCATCTCATAAACAGAAGGTTTGCGGTTTGAATGCCACTTTGTCCCAGTTAATCTGTTGTTATATCTTGAAGCAAAACACTTCATCGACTTTGTCTACAGTTCCAGCAACATGGGCAGTCAGAGAGGCCGTTGGTTCGGATTGGCTGCCACATTTCTGTCAGGCTGCCCCAGGCCAGCTGTGGCTACACATTTAGCTTACCAGCACCAGTGTGTGAAGGTGGAGTGAATGAATAATGGATTCAATGTAAAGTGCTTTGAGTGCCTTGAAAAGCTCTATATAAATCAAGTGTCATTTACGAGTGATCATTAAAAAAAAGGGGATGCTACACTGGCAAACATGACCCATCCCAGCTTCTTTCAGATTGGATGCTGCCATCAAACTCGAGATCATTTCATATCGTTCATTTAACAGTAAATTGTCTCCCTTCCAATTTAATGTTTTATTATAAAATATGGCCTATATTATTCTCATACTATTGCTTTTATTTTCATTTTCCCCAATGTTCTGAGGAAATGGGCTTTAATATTCTACGGTCATGAAGTTAAACCTATAAAACCTCAAATGTGTTGGTTTTTTTGGACCAGGCTGTAAACATGTTTATTTCGTCTGTGAAATTGGCCTTTATAACATGAGCTTTGACTCCAGAGGTTGCCACTTGGTTTACTCTAAACATTTGTTAGAATTAGTTGTTTATTCATAGGGTTACACTTGGGCCACACCTTTGGCCCCTCTTCTGATCTATATAGATTAATTTTTTTTTATTTCTAGAATGTTCCTCAACACCAAAAAGTCATCCTGGTTTTACATCGCCAAACAGTCAGTATTAACCTTGAACTGTGACAGCACCTTATGGTTCATACGCTTTTTCTTGTGCGATTGAGCTGCTTATATGAGTGACAGAAAAAAAAAATCCATGGTGAAACATTGCCCTGAAAAAAAAGGCTTGATAGCTGATCAGCAGACTTCATCAAAGCTTAAGGTGTCAGAATTATTGCTGAGAATGCAGGAGGTTAACATCTATTTATCAGGGCAGACAGTGACTTTCAGAATCAGACATACGTGGGAGTTCTTGCGAAGCTTTGAATTCACACATAAAAGAGAAACATTGATGTAAGAATTCTGTAGAAGTTGTCTGATCTTGTGATTCATTCACTGTGATAGCGAATTATTTGTGGAAATTAAAGTAAACTGAAGGGTTTTCTTCTGATTGTGATATATGTGCATTTGTTATGTTCGTGGCTCAGTTTATGAAAATAAATAAATAAGCACAGAGCTCATGTTGCTTCACTGCCATCCCCCCGTCCAACAAATGCAGAAAACCCATTTTCCAGGTCCAAATTAAATCCTTGCTTATATGGATCCACAATTGTCTGTTAGATAAGTGCTATGTGCACTCTTTGGATATGTGGGTGCTTTCTGTGCAACCCACTTCAGATAAGCTAGCAGTACAGGGCATCCACAGGAAGGGAAATCAGTGCCATGGTGAATGGTTGCCTCCAACACCTCCAAATGCATGCTGTTCTATAAAGGCACAATGGGCCACACTCGAGGTGAAACACATCAAACAGAACTTCTATAAACTGAGCCCTATGTCTCAATCAATGGGAGATTGTGCAGTGATATGAGGAGCTTGTCATGCGGTGCCCTCTCAGATGCCCTTAACTGAAACCTCTTTGGCAAATAGTTTAATGGGTGAATGCTTATCCATACTCCAGTGAGGTGAGTGATGTGATTTCACTCTTGACTATCTCTGCTGATCAGTGTGATTGGTTTAGAGTTAGATAAATATAGGAGACCGCTGAAGAGGATGACAAATACATACAGACCTTGCACCATCTCAGGGCAAACAATGGATTTTGATAGTAGGGATCAGGGGATAAGCCAAGAGGCTGATTTTAATAATCCAGATGACTTTTGCTGAAGTACCCTGCAAGGTCACCGTGTGACATTAATTGAAGTTAATCTCAAGTTAGTTGGGTGTAAAATTTGACCTGAGAAGATGGGGTTATTCGGAGCATGCAATTTTGCAGGATTAACATGATACCAATCTCCTTCCTTTAATCTCCCAGTAATCTATCCCCAAAATTGATCCAAATGCCTAAATGGACTTTTTTTTTTAATATTCGCCATATCAGATGGATTACCTCACTGAGGCACTTCATCAGAACAACTCAGTGTCAAAATGACAGCTTTCTGCATTGCATTCCTTTTTTTCCCCTCCTCAGTGTTTCAGAGGGACCTGACAAAGCAACCCTTCGCCAGCAAGGCTAGAGGCCAGGCAGTCTGAGCCATGATACATAAAGCATCCGATTGCACATGAGCACCAATCCAAACAACTTGTCATGGAAAGATATTTACTCCTCGGGTCAGGCATCCCTCACACACAACTATGCCCTTGGTGGATAGGAAACTACTTTGGGTTGAAAGAGGAGTAGTATATTTTACCTCATCTGTTCTGGGCAGAAGGAGACAGACAAAGATGGCTTGAGAAAGATGAGTATAGAGAGCGTATATGATAGAGGCAAAGTGGAGAGAGGAAATGCAAGAGGTGACATATAGGAAAGGAGAAAAAGATGACAAACATGTAGAAACATTTACTGTAGATTCAACACACTTTTAAAAAAAATCAAATTCAGCAAATTTCTTCTCATGATCTAAAAATGTTTTGGATCAAACCAGAAACATGGATGATCATTCTTTCACCAGCATTGTACAGTTGGTCAAAAGCTGTTTCTCTTACATGAATCTCAATCCTGATGAAAATGAAACCCAAATACACAAACCTCATTTCCACTCACATTCTTATCCATGATTGGATGTAAACACTCCTGTTATATCACAGCTGAGCACACTTATTAATGAAAGCAACAATCACTGATTCATCACATGCAACATAATATTCAGGAATCAGAACAAAGGAAAACAGATCCTGGAGATGCAACAGATTCAGAGTTATTCCTCATCTGTGGCCTAATGGTCCACCAATTGGGGCCTATTGTGAACAGATGGTGCCAAAACTTGCAATAATATTAAGAAAAAAGGGAAAAAAAACACATCTGGACTATTTGTACTTAAACTAAGAGGTTTTGTTCTGCTTCCCTTGTTAAGGAGTTGGACTTTGCAGAGATGTTTCCATATTGTGTCATCTGAGGTTTACAGTTACACCTTCATCATTCTAAAGGGATATTCATATTCCTCTGTTTTCCTTATTTATTTGTAGGCTAGTCTGAAACTTTTTTCACTGCCTTTGTCACTGGTGCCAGACCTGGGGGAAATCTGGACTAGCAGCAAGCATCAACCAGGCTAGGGAGCACTCTGTAGCCAGTACACCAAATAACCATTGGATCATAGAGAGGAAACAGATTTCTACGCCTTTCTCAGGCCAGAACTTGTTTATTTCTGAGCTGCACTCGCAATACGTAGCATATTTACCAAAGAAATACACTCAGGTATTTTCCTTAGTGCTCATTATCTGAAAAAAAGCAAAATACAAAAACATTCACAGACAAAATAAGAGAAAAATAATTAACTATTAACTATCAAAAAAGTGTGTGGATTTCATGAAAGAAAGTAAAAGTACCAATTAGTCCTACACAAATTAAAATAATTCAAAAGAAAAACATTAATGTACTCCCTCACAAAAGCCAAATATTAGCCGTGGAGATAACAAAATGTGGTAACCAGCAGATTCATATGGCAACATTAAAAACAACAAAGTATTTATTCATGTGCAAGGGATGGATTTAAAACACTTTACTTTCATCTTTGTGGTGCTGTGGCAATAATCCAGGAGGGCAATTGGATAGGTTTCCTGTGCCTTTAGATGCTGCTAGTGAATTTTAGTGGACATTCAAGGTGCTGCTGATGAATGCAATGGACTGTACTTTTTCAGTCATATGACCATTCAAAGTGCTTTGAAACTACATGTTACATTCAACTATTAATTCATAACGGAATATAGTGCCTCTACACACATTCATACCCTGATAGGTATGGTGGTTCAGTGTCTTGCCCAAGGGCACTATGACGTGTAACCAAGTAAAACCTGGACTCAATCCACTGACTTTCTGGTTTGTAGATGTCTGCTCCTCCTCGTGAGCTACGCCACCTACAGAAGGGAAGAAATGTAGGGAGGATGTGGGTTGCAAAAATCTAAGCCTGAAAGGAAAATGAGAGAAAAGAGCAGCGCTGTAAAGAATGAGGATAATTCTGATTGGCACTGGGTCAGAGTTGTGATGGCTGAGGAGGAAAGTCCAAACAACAGATGTGAAGGAAGAGATTTCCCTTCCTGAAGATCAAGTGTATTTCCGCTTGAGTAAAGATCAAATGTCATTTTGTTCCCTTGGGATCTTTCAGTAAATCTTCCTTAGAATGACTTCTGGCGCCTTTTGTTTTTCTTTAATCAACAGGACTGTGGCTGCCCCATCCCACAAACATATAAAGCAGTATTACTGTACATAAAGCCATTACTTCCTTTTGAGGATAAAAGTCTGACATAACATAACCAGCTATGACTTAGAGTGGTTTAAACCCCACTGCAGAAAAGATCATTGATGTTAGAACCCCTTTTAACACTCAGCCAACCACTGTTCAGTGGTCAGTTTGCTTTCAGACTCTCATCACGGATTCCGGCGACAGCTTAACACAGTGCATCGCAGATGTAAAACTGTGCGTGTGTGTAAATGCTCTCTGCCTGTGTATCTGTGACAACTGCTCAGTGGTAAGATGAATGTTTCCTCCCAGTTGACTGTCCATCCTACTAGCATAAATCACCTCTGTCACTCAACAGCCATCCTCTATGCCGCGCCTCATTAGTCTAACCACACAGGAGCTCCCTCTCACATACAGCAAGGCATTCAAGCCATCGGTCATGTACATTTCCTCAGTAGAAGCTGTGCATTTGTATTCACATTGTGTATCATTGTTAGCTGGAGACAGTTGCGAGCATAACATCTACTTCAGTGCTAAAACCCAGAAACATGTAACATACGAAACTACCATGAAGATGCAGTACATGTAATGTCATAGGGTGTAGGGTCCGTGTACTTCGCGGCCATTCGTTTTTTCATTTGAAGCGAAAAATTAGAAATCGGAAAACCAGTCTTTTTTCCTATTTTCTTTTTTTGACCAAAAACGAAAAATCGGAAAAAGAACCGTTATCCAATTTTTCTTTTTTGTGCACAAAACGAAAATCGAAAAACGAGCGCTTGGATCTGATTTTGGTTATTTCGTTTTTGGCAGCGGCATGACCCGGACGTCATTGTTTCAAGCAGTGGGCGGCGCAAAACCGCTAATAATAAAGAGAAGAAGAAAGTCCGGCGGAATAAGATGGAGAGCTTCGTTATTTTTAAAGAAAATAAGAGGGTTACTGAGGGTTAAAATAAGGGCCTCTCCCAGATTCATGTGCCTCCCATTGTGATTTAAAGAATAATGTTGTTCTCTAATGATCAACTAGGCCTGTAT